>APFE031096006.1:68332-98932 GCA_000404065.3 Pinus taeda
TGATTTATATTGTAAATAAGAATGTTTTTCGATTAATCACATTAATTAAGATTTGGTCGACATTTTAAACTAACTAATGTGGTTCATTCAAAATGTCCAATCTAATATTTAAATTTTAAACAAATTTAATAAACTTTAAAAATTCTATTAAAAATTTTAATAATTAATTAAATTCAACTTAATTTGACTTTGTAATCAATTGCTATAACTTTCCTTCCACAATTACAATAAATAAGATCATTTTTAAATTATTGCACAATAAAAATGAAAAAGTATATCAAAATGTAGAAAACTTACACCACAACCAAGTCAAATTGGAAAAGAACATAACTCAACCACAACATTTCCACATTCATCACTTTAAAATAATGATGCTCGATGAAAAATGTACCTTGGACTTAACTTGATTGATAGGGGTAATGGACGGGTGCACAACAAAGTTGGTGGTCGATTTTTTTGTGCACCCATCAATTGTGTGGTGGATGCAATCGAGAGAGATGCAGAGAAATGGATGTTTCGATAATGCTTTGCAAGATGTTGTGAAACATGTAATCCAAAGGGATGTATGGAAAGTGATGTTTCAAGAATGCATCGCAAAATGTTGGCCAATGGTCATTGTTTTCTTATTGTAATGACTGCATATTCGGGCACATGGAAGAGGTTATGTAGGCAAGTAAGTTGTGACTGATACTAAATATTCATGATCACGATTAGAAGGCTATTGCAGAAGATGTTGTCATATGGATCAATACAAGGGTATGCTCTCCACAATGCCACAATGAAATTTGTTTGTTCCAGTGGGGATGGTGGGAATAAATGTTGAGTTTATAAAATAATAAACAAATAAAAAGAGACTAGAAAGGGTTAAAGAATACTGCAATTTTACATATTGTTGTTCAGAAAAATATGTTTATATTTTATAAGGCAAAATTGGAGTCATTCATATTTTATTTTTAGAATATTTCAGAATCCAACATATAAGAATGAGGTCAATTTTGTCCATCTGTTTCTCAAAGATTCCTAAAATCAACAATACAACTTCATAGTTTCATGCTTGCAACAATGGTTGTTGAATGTGCTTGTCATATATTGGCTTTTCTCGTCAAAGTATAAAGCACATAAATTTTGATTTCAAAATTTGGAAACATGCGTTTTGCAGGGTATTGTAATTGGTATTTTGGCATCTCTTGCAGATTAATAGTTAGATCTCGGGTATTCTCCATCAACTATTATTTTTTTCTCAGTTTCACTTGTCACAATTTCTACGTTCGAAGGGTAGATTGTCCTTCTGTAAATTGCTTTCCTACTTCCAAAATTGTGGGAACAAGCCACTTCATGTTCATTCCAAGAAATTTCAAAAAGGAATTATAAGATGTCATGCTTATTTCACAGATGGATGCTCTTTGAACTTATTGGGTTATCTTTTTCTAGATTTCACAACATTATGAAAATAAGATGATTTGGAACAAATTTTAAAGTTAATTGTTTAATTTTACTCCTATTTATCCTTTAGCAATATCATAAATAGGAACAAATTCCATATCTAATTTTATTTCTGTTTTAAAATAGTTGCATTTTAAAATACTATATATTATCACAACCATATTAATAGATGTGGTTGATATATGTCAATCGACACCATTTTCATAAGTTGATTGGAGTATAAAAGTTTAATTTTATTCCCATCCATTATATAAGATAAAATAGTTGCATTTAAAAATACCATAAATTAGTACAATCATATTAGTAAATGTGATTTTCATATAAAAGATGGAAAATGTCACCGATCAGCTTATATCAACCACATTTACTAATGTGGTTGTGCTAGTTGATAACCAATGTGTGGGCTAGATTCCTTGACCATGGTTGAAAAAGGTCGACAATGTTGACGATGGTTGAAGAGGGTTGTTGATTTTGAACATGGTTGACAACGTTGAAGAGAGTTGATTGAGGTTGACCATGGTTAATCATTAATGTAACAATGTATAATTGTTACATTGATCTAACAATTTTACATTAATGGTGACCATTATTACATTGTTTCATTAATGCTACGTTAAGATTGACCATTGTCAACCATGGTTGACAATGATTAATGTTACATTAATGTTAATGTTAATGTTACAAAAATGATTGCAATAATGGTTGAAGTGCGTTGATGGGGTTGACCATTGTTACATGGTTACAATAATGTTGACCATGGTTTAGCACAGTTGATCTTACATAAATGTTAATTCTAATGTCACATTAATGTTACAAAAATAGTTACATTAATGGTTGAAGTGGATTGCAGGGTTGAACATGGTCAACGAGGTTAACCATGGTTGAAGAGGGTTGGCCATTGTTGGTTAAGGTAAACCATGGTTGACCTCAATTGAACATGTTTAATAATCATTACCATGGTTTACCTTAGTTGAACATTATTAAAAGTATTACCATGGTTTACCTTAGTTGAAGACGACTGATAATGATTACCATGGTTGACCTCAGTTAAACAGGTTATATTTAAACAGGTTTTCGGGAAGGGTTGATTTCGAGAAATGGTTATGGGTAGTGTCAGCAATATGTTCTTTCAAACAAGATTTAAAATATCTACCTATTTTACCTATATAAGATTTTCCACGGGAACACGGAATCTAGCAAACTCTGGGGCTATCTTTAGCATATTTGAATAATTATTTAATAGTCTTGAAAGGTTTGAATACAATTTTTGTATTCATTTTAGCTAAGAATCTTGGTAAATGATCGGTGGTGCCTTTAATATAAGGAAGAGAAATAAGATATCGTGGAAGGGGGAGGGATTGGTTATAGCATCATAAACCATTAGGCTCATTTATAATGCTCTAACCAACCCCTACCCCCTCCCTGAGCTTTTATTTCTCTTCCCTATATCAAAGGCGCCATCGATCATTTAGCCATATTCTTAGTTAAAAAGTACAAAAAAAATTTATTCAAACCTTTCAATTATGTTAAGAAATTATTCAAACCTTAAAGATAAATTGGATCCAAAGCTCGCCCCAAGAGTTTACCAAATTCCCTATTTTTGTAGAAAACCTTACATAAGCCAAACAAGTAGATCTTTTAAATCTCATATGAAGGAACATGTTCCTGGCACTATTGATAATTGTATCTCGAAATAACCCTCATTGAATACTCATTTAAATCTAAACTTCTCATAAGCTTTGACCAAGCCAAAATCTTGACCTATACTCCTTTCCATTCCACCTGCCTTATTCCTCAAGCCCTTAAAATTGAAAATAACTTGAATGACTTCAATAGGGAGGATGGCTATAAACTTATCGATCCTTGGAAATGCCTAATCCACCTTCTTAATCATTAACTCATTCCCCACCCTCTTTCGATTGGATCTTGTGGGTCCTGCCCCTCGCCCCTCCTCCTTTCCTATTTGTCATTTTTATTTTTTATTATGAATTTTATATTCTTTTGAATTGACCCCCTCCTTTTTTATAGCTTGTTCCTCCTTTGATTCCCCCTCTTTCTTAAATCCCAACATATCCCCTCCTCCTTTCCTTTAATTTCTAGTTGTCCAGTTTCATTTCATAGTTATCATTGGTTGAAATCGTATGCTTGCAATTAATATTAATTTTTTATAGTTATTTTCCCTCCTTAAATTAAAATTTCTTTTTTTAATCCAATTAATTGCTCGCTTTTAATTTCTTCTACTTATTATGTGGTTTTTTGCTTTTACATCCATTTATCTTTATAATTTAAACTTTTTTAATAATCTTCCTCATATCCCTAAATTAATATATTATATTTTAAATTGTAAATATTTTCCATAATAAAAATTTTAATTATTATTTCAAAATTAAAACATCATAAATTTATTAGGGTTATATTACTCCTCTCAATATCTTTTATCCTGCTTTCAAATGCTCATCATTCCTTATGGATCCTTATATCTCATTAAATGTATTATTATAATGATATTAGCATTATTTTTATAACGCTTTGTGATATCTTAAATTTTAAAAATTAATAAATATTAACTTACTCTTATAAATGGTTAATTTACGGTTAAAGTTACTTTCACCTTTTCTTTTAAGGTCTTGGCCATCTCTTTCAATCATAGTGCTTCACTATTGTCCATTATTGGGGATGGATCATTAAAAGCTACTCCCACTTTTTTATATAGGTATTGGCAACTTTTTCCAATCATATCACTTTACTATTCTCCACAATAATGGGTATTGTGGTTTCTACCCAAAACATTAGAAAATTCAATAATTTTATTTACATGATGTTATTTCAAAACACTAAAAATATATCATAAGTAAAAAGAAATACAAATATTTAAAAAATATATCATTATTAATTCAATATTAATCATTTATTAATTCAATAATAATAGTATTAATTTAATAATAATATTTATTTGTTTATCCAAAAATAGTATTAAACTTTAGATTACACATTTAATATATTTATAATTAAAACACATCTAATATATATAAAATATCACTTCAAAGTCTTATATATTTTTATATCAATAGCTTTGAATTTTGGATACTTCAGGATGATGATATGATTAATATGGTATATCGTACATTAAGTAAGAAATTAATTGATATTATGTAAGTAAGAGCATGGAAGTCTAAGAGAAAGTATTTTTCATCTTCAGCATCCTTAAGATAGCAAAAGTGATAAACTCTTTCTTCTCCAAGATATTTTGGGAATTGACCATGGCCCAATTTCATTTTGAAGCTCATAAAAATTAATTCTTATTTTAACAATCTTTATTTTCTTCTTAACATTGCTCAAGTCAAAAAAATAGTTATCAAAATTAGCATCCATCACTTCTTTATATCAATAACCTCAAACTTCAACCTTTAAAATAACATTCTCATATGCATTCATGATGTATCTCTCCTCGTGGCCTAGTGACCTACCATGAGGAAAGAACATGGTGTGAATCTCTGGTACTCATTGCCCTCACTCGAAAACAAGAAATTGTATTGTGGCCTCTATATCTAACCCTGTGACCCTATGGTGTATGTCAAAACCCACTTCCAGATTTGATAAGTGTATGGAACGATCACTCTCGAATTGAATGACAAAGCTCTTGAAGCGAATTGAATGACAAAGCTCTTGAAGAATTGAATGATACTAAGGTGCTAGTGATCCATATTGGCTCGGTTGATTGGCGTTCTAAGTTCGGTTTTACAATCGACACATCTCTGTATATATATATATAACATGATTTGAGGACAGCGTGTCATACCACTTAATCCATGACATTTGATGTTTGTTACTGGTATCACATCTTGATAGCCATTCTCATTTGAATTTTCATTTTTGGAAATATTTTGCTTTCAAATGGTCTCATGCCATCCCTTATGGATCCCTATTTCTCATTAAATATTAGCATTATTTTATACTTTATTCGGGTCGATCTCATGCCATCCCTCATGGATCCCTGTTTCTCATTAAATATTAGCATTATTTGCGATCTCATGCCATCCCTCATGGGTCCCTGTTTCTCATTAAATATTAGCATTATTTTTATAATTTATTTGGGTCGATCTCCCTTATAAGTGGTCAATTTACCATTAAAATCTACTCTCACTTCCCTTATAAGTGGCCAATTTACCATTAAAATCTACTCTCACTTCTTTATATAGAGCTCGACAACCTATCATGTGGCTTTTGATATTGTCCTGATAATTCAATATCTTTTATATAGTGTGTTTCAAAAACATTCATTAAGAATATATCATTTTATAAAATTATTAAACGTAAATTAAAATAAATAAATAAATATTATTATTAATTTAACAATAATATTTAACTTTTTTTCATTAATATTTGTTTATAAACAAAAATTGATATTAAAATTAAAATTATATATTTAATACATTTATAAATATATTTGTAATTTTTAAAATATTAAATAGGACTTTCTTATAATTTTTATATTAATAGCTTCCAACTTTGGATACTTTATAGTCATTCTTATTTGAATTGTCATTTTAGAAATTGCTAAAAAAGTGATTAAAAATGTTCATAAAGAAACAATAAATCTTGAAAAAATAAGTATGTATAATGTTCTTATTAAAAAGAAGAAAAAGTCTTATATTATTAAGAGGCAAGAACACCTTCTCCATCTTTCTAAATCTAAGCTTAGAAAATTCTGGAGGAATATACTTGTTTGAAAAGAAAAATAAATTAACTTAATCCCTATGAACAATAGGATACTTATATTAAGAATATTTATGACTCTCCGAATGTCATGGCAAGCATCTTAAACATTCCTATAGAGGAGGATATTTTCTCCCTAGAAGACATGGAGTTCAAGATAAAGAAACTCGCTAATGGGAAAGCAAGGGGTATTGAAAGCTACCAAGCTGAAATTATCAAAATGGGAAGGTTTATTCTCACCCCTCATATTCACAAGCCACTCAATTTGGTAGTAAAGCAAGGCTTCCCTAAGCCTTGAACTAAAAACCTAATTGTGCATATCTTTACAAGTGGGGATAAAAATGTTCCCTCTAATTATAGGACCATTATGATCAGCCACTTCTTAGCCAAACTCTATGGGCTCTTTTTGGAAAATACGATTATTGTATGGTTTGAAAGCCATGGTAAAAGAGCTAAATAAAAAGTTGGTAGTAGAAGACATCACTCAACTATTGATCATCTTGTCACTCTTAGTATTATTGTCAAGGAAGGTCGTAATAGTAAAATTGATTTTTCTTGTTGTTTTGTTGACTTTAGAAAATCTTTTGACATAGCTCCTTGGGATAATTTATTGAAAATACTTGAAGAGATAATGGTTCCTCTTTATTTGAGGGTTGTTATGATTCGACTATACAAGAACATTATTTCAAAACTTAAGGTCATTGAGGATTGGTCTAAAGAAATTAAATGCAATATTGGTGTTAAGCAAGGGTGTCCCTTATCCCTTAAACCCTTTTTGGCATTTACATTGATAAGCTAGAAGCATATCTGGAAGCTGGGATGCGTTGGCCCCAAATTCGTTGGTATGATCATTAATATTCTCCTTTATGTTGATGATATTATTCTGTTAGGAAGAAGCTATGAAGATCTCGACAAACAAATTAAACTCCTCCATGATTTATGCTCGAAGATGGGTACGACAATTAATACCAACAAGATTATAGTCATGATAATTAAACCCAAAATTATCAACCACGATAATTTCATATATGATAACAATTACTTGGAGATGGTTTCTTTGTACAAATATTTAGGTATTCACATTCATCATTAACTCAACTGGAATTATAACATTGAGAAGAGGATTATTATCGGTTGGAAAGCTTATTATGAGCTTGAAAATAATTGCAAGACCATTGAGCTTTCGGTTTGGAGTAAAAAAATGTTCCTCTTTGAGACTCTCGTTACCCCTATTATTCTATATGGATGTGAGGTTTGGGGTTGCAGTATATCTAGATAATCATGAAGGAAGATTGAGTTGATCCAAAAGCAATCTATAACCTACAACCTCAAGATTAAAGGTAATACTCCCTATCATATCCTTTTGACTAAAGCTGGCATTTCCCCCATTGAAAACATGGCTATGTTTCACTATCTTATGTATAAAAAGAAGCTTTACAACATGGAAACCAAGAGGTTCCACAAAATCTCTTCTAACTCTATCCAAAATCTGCACCTCCGGCTTAAGCGTGGTTAGCATAAGGATGCCCCATCTTGACTCGACTATTAGGGATTAAAGAAGGGGATCATCTTAGAGAGTAAAGACAATATTAAAAATACTATTACTTCCAACATTAAGGACAAATTGTGGGGTTCTAAGGAGCTAGAGGGGGGAAAGGAAGCTAGAGTATTATAAGGAGGTGATCAAATCCTTGTGGGGTTCTAAGGAGCTAGAGGGGAAAAGGAATCTAAGGTATTATAAGGAGGGTATCAACCTCACTCTTGCTAAAAATAGTTATCTCTCTGTATTGACCAATGCTAAGAATAAAATGAACATTGCAAAGATAAGAACTAACTCCCATGTGCTTGAAGTGAAACAGGGGGTTGTTCTATCCCCAAAACACCCTGCAATGAAAGAATCTGTCAATTGTGCAATACTAAGAGGGTTTAAGATGAAAAACACTTTCTCTTCTATTGCACGTCTTTTACATCCATTCTCATTTCCAAAACATCTACCACACTACCAACCTTATTGAATTGTTTAGTCAGTAAAACTATAATGATCTCAAAACGCTTCTTTCCCTCTTCTTTTATCATAGAAATAAAATATTAAAAAGTCTTAACCAATCTCTTTCTCTCTTAAGGTTGGATAGACCTCATTGATCTCAATGGACATTAATCATCATCATCATCATCATATATCAATATCCTTGAACCTCCGCCTTTGAGGTAAAATTCTCAAATGAATTCATGATGTATCTCTCCTTGTGGCCTAGCAACCTAGCATGAAGAATGAACTAGGTGTGAATCTCTGATCCTCGTTGCCCTCACTCGAAAACAAGAAGCTCTCCTATGGCCTATATATCCCACTTCCATATTTGTCAAGTGTAAGAATGATTAGTCTCGAAGTGAATGGAAAAGCTCTCGAAGTGGAATCAAATAGACATTATTCGAGGACATCATGTCATAGCACTTAATCCATGACATTTGTTGTTTGCTACTACCACATCTTTATAGGCATTCTTATTTGAATTGTCATTTTGGATATTTTGGAATCAATGAGAAACAAATAAGGTTAAATGATTGACCTCATTTTTGTCTGATGTTTCCAACAGTGATGATCAAATTAAATAATTCAGAGCATTATGATCACATCCAAAAGATTGCATGCGGTTTTTTCAAAGATATCCATCCCACTTAGTACTTGCAAAAGGTGGACACACAAAGAGCAAACATTTTTTTTTTTCAAGTGGCCGAGTTATAATTACTTTATGCTATGTAGAGTTTTAGTTGGAAAAATAAAAAATAAATAAATAAATAAAATAAAATAAAAATAATTAATAGTATTAAAAAAACATATTTTCAAGATTTTTTAATTATATATATATATATAATATATATATATATATATATATATATATATTATATATATATATAAGTTTAATTATAATTAATTTATTAAGTTTGTAAAAATATGTTTAAAGATTTTTTGTTTTTAATTAAATCATAAAAATCAATTATAATTAAATTTAAAAAATCATTTTGCATTAGTACCACCATTATTCTTCTCTTTTTTTTCAAATATGACTCTAAGTATATGACCCAAAAAAAGGTTTGATCTTTGAAAAACAATATGCAATCCTTAGGATGTGATCACAATGATCTGAATTTAATTTGGTTATCGATTTCTGAATTTAATTTGATTATCAATTTTGGAATTAAATCATTCAAGTTTATGATTATCAATTTTGGAATTAAATCATTCAAGTTTATGAGTTATAGCTTCAATGGTACCATAACTACAATAATAGAAATAATATGAAAAATGAAAGTAACCATAAGAGTTGTCGAAGATGTTATAGTAGTGAAAGAGGGCATTAAAGAAAATGAAGATGTTATTTTTATAGTACAAAGTTTGATAGAAATGTTAAATTATTAATAGCTATAGTAGAAGCAAATAGAAAAGAAGAATTAGATGATGAAGACAAAGATGATAGGAATTATTCGAGAAGAAGACCAAAGTAAAGTTGATGTTGAAAAAGAAGAAAAAGTATGCATAATATAAAATTTAAAGCTAAAGAGAGAGAGAGAGAAAAAATGTACAGTATAGAGCCCTATAAGCACCAACATGCAAAATTAAATAAGGTAAAATAAGTTATTTGAATTTATTTGAAGTATTATAACCTCAAACATAGACCACTGGATTGCAAAAGTTAACGAGGCAAAATAACTTTTTTTTCAGTTGACTTCAAGTGTTGTAAAGATTGCAACGTATAGAGGCATTATTGAAGGTAAAGTTATAATGGTCAGTGTTAAATTATGAATAGTTATAATTAAAGGGGAGTATTTGAATATTAGAATTATTTCCATTAATTATGCATGTTGATGTATGTACTAGGTGGATATAGAGAGTATCAATTCAGTTATGAATAGTGATAATTAAAGGGGAGTATTTGAATATTATAATTATTTCCATTAATTATGCATATTGATGTATGTATTAGGTGGATATAGAGAGTATCAATTCAGTTATGTTTGAAAAGCTAGAGAATCTCTCCCATAAAATCTCTCGCTATTTAAAACACCTTCATAAACTTGAAGCTATTGAATTATCCAAGTTTGTGACTAGTAGCTTACTATACATTTATATTTCACTTTTATATATATTAGATACTTCTCCTTATTCAGATCTATTAAAGTGACTTGATTTGTAAAAATGTTCAAGTTTGAATGATTAAAATTAAACTATCTTTAAAGTATTACAAACAAGTGTAAAGGAAATTAATGAGGTTGTAATTAAAATAAATGTAGGAGATTGAGATGAGAAGAGAAACAAGAAATGACAACCATGTGATAATGGAGTTTGTTCAGTGTGGACCATGTCTTTGGGTCTTGCCTCCAAGGGAGTGGCCTCATTTATTAATCATATGCTAATCATTAACACACTTTGTTACATCATGTGGTATTCAATATGGTACAGGAAACATACAAAATTATTGCTAAAGCAGTGGTGTTTGTAAACCACTTTCCTTCCTTCCTACTACAAAAAGACCAGGCTCAACAACACGCTATCTATACATTGCACCCAAATTACAAATAAATCCTTCAAAACCTGCAACAAAAATTGATCTCTCTAGTACCAGGAAGTGGTTTAAAAATACCACTCAAAGCCTCCTTCAGTTTCTGCAAATTTGAGCTCCGAAAACACTTTGTTTACAAAATAACAACACGGACTTAAATTCTACTTAATAAGGCTCAACTCTATCAATAATTTAAAAATTGAATGTCCCCACTCTTTGGAAAAAAAATAATATATAAAGCTTTAGGGGCTCGACAGACCCGAGGTCGAACCCACGTGTTGTGGACCCTATCCCGCATTGGGCATATGGAAAGGTTTTGATATATAAATCTTTTGTTGCAATAAAAAATCGTTGTCAACCCCATTAGAACAAATCCAATGAAATTAAAATTCGTCCATTTAAAACACAATTGTGTCACATTCGTTTAAATTGTGGTCGGCGTGTTTGTTTAATAATAGTTCTGATCCTTACAACCCATGGCACATTTATTTTCAAATAAACTATTGTGATGTGTTGTTGGGTTTGGTTTGTAATATTACATAATTGCTTGACTATATTGCAAATATTTAGATCATCCCATGGTCATTGTCTCTGGCGCGACCCATACATAACTCAACATATGATGTTTTGGTTGGCATACGGTCCTTGGTTTATTATTGTAAGCATATTTAAATATGTTGATTCATTCTAGTAAGTAATGGAACCCCACCAACTTTAAACATAGCAGTTACAGAGCTTTTTACAATTGTCACCCTTGGCCTAACTGTTAGGTCGTTAGCCTGATCCAGATTTATGCAAGAACGAAATGAAATAAAAATTTAAACAGAAACATGGAGCTACAGTGAAAATTGAACTAAAAATTGTTTACATGAAAAATGGAAATAAACTAGCTCAGGTGTTGGTAGCTTACCTCCGAGAAGAGTTGTGACGGCTACATGCCTTTGGAGCTATGTTATAATGAGGCTCAAATGCATTTTTATTATTAAGAACCAATGGAAAATCCTAAACATCCAAACACCTAACAATAGGAGAAGAAGCACCAAAATTTTATGGACCCCGTTGGGATTAGTTGGAATGCCAACTTTTCGAGATCGTAATTTGGGCATGTGATCTTTGTTTGGCACGCACAATACCTCATTAGAAATATCTATCCAAGGATAAAAAAAAAATCTTAAAAAACCCATGCCTGATGATCTATGGGCCGCTTGGCACATTTTCCAAAACAACGTCATTTAGGGCCTCAAAAAATCTTTGAAAGTTCAAACCCGAAAAATTACCAAAAATAGAAAGTTGTGGTAAAGTTAAAGAAACTGAAAGGAAACAATGTTGGGGGTCCAAGTGGAATAGGTGTGTGGCCCCCAATATCCACCCACAGCCTTGGTGATGGTGTAAGGCTTGTATTGGAGTGGTCAAAGCTTTTTATGGACTCTGACAAGGAATTCCTTCAGTAAATGTAACCACACTTTGTCGCCCACCTAAAGCTTATGTGGCACTCAATGTTGATCATGTCATTATGTGTACTTGGCATTGGCTTTATCCAATATGTTGTGAAGCTGCTAGCGAATGTGTTGAATGCATTCAATAAATTTGCTAGTTTTATTAGCCTCAGACTAAACATGGGCAGATTATTTCTATGTAGTTGCAAAAGGCAGTGCAACATCAATAAACATAATGGTTGAAATCTCTTGACCACTTGAAAGGGGTTGTGGCCCATTGAGCTATGGAGGGCTCTATTATAACTATATTGCACATAGGGAAGACTCCCATCCCATGTTTTTGAATACTTATAGTTCTACATGTGTAGCATGTGCACATTCATCTTGTTGACAACCCTTTTCCAACCATCATTTTGGGGCTAGTATGCAGTCAACTTAGTGATCTTGGTGTCCAACAATGACAAAAGGCTCGACCAGAATGTGCTCAGGAACCTATTATCCTGATCTGATGTAATGGTTTATGAGATCTCGGAATGTACCCGCACTTGTTCAAATAAGACTTTGGCAATGGCTTCCATTGTGATACTCTTTTTGCAAGTAGCCAATATGGCCATCTTAGAAAATTTGTTGAAAACCACAAATACATAGTTGTTTCCATGCTTGGTAGAAGGAAAGACCAGCCACATAGTCCATGGAGATGGATTTTGAAGGTCAGCCAAGAGTAGGAGGAGGTGTATATAGGCCTTGCTTCTTAATGGTTGGCTCTGCAATGGGCAGGCAGTTCAGGATATGATATATTTTCTAGCATCATGTCATAGATTTGGCCAATAAAAATACGTTTGTGGTATTGCCATTATCTTCTCCCCATTGAAGTTTCTTGTGACCCGAATATAGTGTGCCTCCCAAATCATCTTGGCACGCTCACTTGAAGGAACACAAAGGTGTTCTAGGTGGCATAAAAATGTATCTCGGAGGTGGAAATATGTAACCAACTTGCCATCCATCAGCATCTGGTATGTGGTGGCAAATTCTAGATCATTTTTGTAAAGTTGTGGCCATCTAAAAGTCTCGTGAAGACAAGAGTTGAGAATAGTGGCTAGTGGCACAACTAGTGGCTGACTAAGGCAATATGAAAAATTATTGGTGCTTCCTTTCTTGTACTTAATGTTCAAATTAAATTGTTCCAAATATGTGGACCATTTCTGTACAATGATGTGTGGTTTGACGGTAAGTCACTTGGGCGAACCCTGGGAGACCGAAGTTCAAATCTCATTGAGTACACTGACCTGCTTTGGTGGAAGCTAAAGGGGCAGATTCACCAATCCTGTCTTGGCGGCACGTGAGTCTACTCTTGCTAAAATAATAGGATCTTAGTATACCCAACTTGTAGGTGGTTGGATGTACTCCTGTTGTTATAGAGGCAGCTACAAGGATTGATCCTGGGTCTCCCATAGATTAGGACTAGCAGTTACCAATTCACCATGTGGTTAAAAAGAAAAAATATGTGTGGACCATTTTTGATGGCGTTCATTTTGCAACTTCCCTTGTGTTTGTATACACTGAAGATTTTGGTGATCTGTGTGGATGATTGTCTCCTTCCCCATAATGTAATGTTTCCACTGTCTGGAAGCCTACACGATAGAATACATCTCTTTATTGTAGGTTGGGTATTTCTGAATTGTATCAGAGAGTGTCTCACTATGATAGGCCATTGGATGTCCTTGATGAGTGAGAATTGCACCAACAGCATAGTCGGAGGCATTTTCCTTAATTTCAAATGGTTGTTGCAGGTATATTAATGTGATAACTTTTGCAGAGAAAAATATGTGCTTCATCTCAACAAACACATTCTGTTGGGACCTAGACTAGAAAAACTTTGCTTTCACTCCACAATTAGTAACTTGACTCAAAGGCTAAGTGATATGAGAGTGACAAAGCCTAGAAATCTACGAAGCTTTGTTAGAGTGGTTGGGGCTAGCCAATCTTGAATGACTTGGATCTTAGCCAGATCCACATGCACGCCTTGGTCATCAATGTTGTAACCGAGATTTCAGACCTAGTTCATGTCAAGGGCGCATTTCTCCAAATTGGCACATTGTTTGTGTTGTCACAAGGTTTGAAGGACTTGCTAAATGTGTTGCAAGTGCTCTTCCAAACTCTTGTTGAATATGAGGATGTCATTCAGAAATAAAACCATGAACAAGATGGTGAAGGCTCACGTGATGTCATCCGTCACCATCACAAAATTTGCAGGCGAATTTGTCAACTTGAAAGGCATGACCAACCACTCAAAAAGGCCTTGCTTGGATTTGAAGGTGGTTTTCCATACATATATGGGTTGTATTGGAACTTGGTGATAACCAGACTTCAAATTAATCTTATTGAAGTACTTGGCCCCCTTGAGTTGGTCAAGACAATCAGTGGGATTGGATATTTGTTCCTAACAATTATTTTATTTAATGCCTGATAATCAATGCAAAGTCTCCAGGTCTCATTTTTCTTCTGTACAAGTACAATTGGGCTCCCACAAGGTGAGAAACTAGGCCGGATATGCCCATTTTTGTAGCAAATCCAAGATATGTCGCTTGATTTCTTCATGTTCCAAAAGATATCAACAGTATATCGACCAATTGGGTAGAGATGCTTTGCAAGTTATATCAAACAAATGTTTGATCTGACAGTGCAAAGGTACCCCTATGGGTGGGGAGAAGATGTCCCTATATTCTTCCACGACATTATCCACCTACTTCTGTTGCATGGAGGAATCTTACATAGGCCAAATAGGTAGATCTTTTGAATCTCATTTGAAGGAACATATTGCTGACATTATCGATAATTATATCTTGAAATATCCCTCATTAAACAGTCATTTAAATCTAAACATCTCACAAGCTTTAATGAAGCCAAAATCTTGGTCTCTGCTCCTTTCCATTCCACCTCCCTTATTCCTAAAGTCCTTGAAATTGAAAAGAACTTGAATGACTTAAATAGGGAGGATTCCTATAAACTTATTGATTATTTGAAACCCGTAATCAACCTTCTTAATCACTAATTCACCCTCCCTAGATTGGATCTTGTGGGCCCTACCCCTTCCCCCTCTCCTTTCCTGTCATTTTTTTTTGAATTTTATATTATTTTGAATTGTTCTAGTTGTGTCCTATTACTCCCCTCCTCCTTTATTCTAGCTTGTTCCTCCTTTGTTTCCCCCTTGTGCTTAAACCCCAGCGTCTCCCCTCCTTTATTTCATTTCTAGTTGTTCAATTTCTTTTCTTAGTTATCAGTGGTTGAGATCTTATGCTTTCAATTAATATTAATTTTATGTAATTATTTTCCCTCCTTAAATTAAGGTTTTTTCTTTTTAATCCAATTAATTGATCCTTTTAATTTCCTTCAAATTGTTATGTTTTTTCTTCCCTTTTTATCTAATCTCTCTCCATAATTTCAAAATTCATTTTAAATATCTTCCTCATATTCATAAATTAATATATTAGAATTTTAAATCTGAAATATTTTTCCATAATAAAATTCCAAATTATTATTTCAAAATGAAAAACTCGTAAATCTATTGTTATTATATTGTTATTATATTTCTCCTCTCAATATATTATATCCTTCTTTCAAATACCCTCATACCATCCATTATGGATCCCTATATCTCATTAAATGTATTAATATAATGACATTAGCATTATTTTTATAATTTATTGTGGTCAACCTCTCTTAAACCTTGAAAATTAGTAACTATTAACTTATTCTTATAAATGGTTAATTTACTATTAAAAGCTACTCTCACTTCTTTATATAGGTATTGTGAGTCGGTACCTCTTCCAACCATACTACTTTATTATTCTCCATAATGATAGCTAAATTGTCCACCGTAAACATTAGACAACTCAACAATTTTAATTACATGGTGCTACTCCAAAAACATTAATTAAAAATATATTATTTTATAACATTTAAAAATAAGTAGAAAACATACAAATATTTTGAAAAAATTATGATTATTAATTCAATACTATTAATTTAACAATAATTTTTTAACTTTATATCATATCATATAATAATATATATAATACTATATATATATATTATATAACACATCAATATATAAGACTTTGAAGCTATGGTTATAAAAGTAAAAGTATAGGAGTTTTAGTAATACTATAATATAGTATTTAAGACTTTTTTATTATTTAAGATTTCCTTATACTTTTGTATCAATATCTTGGAATTCTGTGTTGGTGGTGTGGTGATGATGATGATGATGATGGACCTTCAGAAAATAAGATTTTAATTAATATTATGTGAGTAAGAGCATGGAAGTAAAAAAAAATGTTTTTCATCTTCAACCCTCTTAGTATCACAAAGGTGACATAATTTTCCCAAGATATTTTGGTAATTGACCAATACCCAATTTTACTTTGAATCTCATGAGAATTAGTTCTTATCTTAGCAATGTTCATTTTCTTCTTAACACTAAGTCAAAAAAATAATTTTGGTTATAAAATTGAGATTAATCACCTCTCTATATCAATAAACTCAAACCTCAACCTTTGAAGTGACATTCTCATATACATTCATGATGTATCTCTCCTTATGGCTTAGCAACCTAGCATGAGGAAAGAACTAGGTGTGAATCTCTAAGTGTCATTGCCCTCACTTGAAAACAGAAAGTTGTATTGTGGCCTCTATAGCTAACCCCGTGACCGTATGGTGCATGTCAAATCCCACTTCCAAATTTGATAAGTGTATGGAACAATGAGTATCCAGGTGAATGAAAACATTGTCGAAGTGGAATCCAATAAACATGATTGGAGGACAGCATGCCATACCACTTAATCCGTGACATTTAATGTTTGTTGCTAGTATCACATTTTGATAGCCATTCTCATTTGAATTTTCATTTTAGAAATATTTTGGAATCTATTGGAGAGAAATAAGGTTTAAAAACTGATCTCATTTTTATATGATATTTCTAAAATTGATAATCAAATTGAGTTAAAAAATAGATGATCAAATCAAATTCATAGTATTGTGAACACATCTTAAAAATTGCATATAGTTTTTTTCAAAAATCTCTATCTCACTTAGTATTTCAAAAAGTACTAGCTAACTTCTTTTTCCTTAAAATACTATAGATCACATTAATCTTAATACACATTAATCATTATTATCATATAAGTTAATAATAATAATAAAATAGTCAATTTATAATTTAATTAATTTTTATGATTTTTTATATTTTAGCTAGTGGAAATATATTTTAATTTCTATTATAAATAGATATTAGTATAATTTTTCTATATTAGTATAATTTTTCTAATTATTAGATGAAGATGCTAGAAATTTAACTTAAAATTGAAAGTCCAATTATTTTTGCAATAAAAAATAAACCCAAATATATTAAAAGAAATGTGTGTGCACCACATAAGGTGTGAAAGCTGCTTTATTTCAAATGGGCTGAAGTTTTGAAAGTCAAGAGTCAAGATGATGAAAAAGACGGGCTGAAGTTTTGAATGTCAAAGTCAAGTTAATGAAAAAGTCGACGTTGATTTCAGATGGAGTTTTACTAACTGCGGAGGATCATGTTTTGTTCGCCTCCCTTGCTTGACCAAACCATTCCATTCCAATGGAGGTGTTATACAAATATCAAAGGTAGACAGTCGCCCCTCAAGTACTTATCCACATTTGTCAGACTCGCCGACCCCGCCTCTCCGCGTAACCACTCCATATATATGCAAGGAACATACAGCCTGCAAACATACTGCATATTGTTCTGATATTCATATTGCTATTGATATCGATAGTTTTATTGATATTTCTTTTTCTATCATTTGTATTGATAGTTTTCCTCTTCCCCAATTTATATTGGATTGGTTGCGTCGATATGGAAATGAGAATGGCAACACGACTTGCCATGTTGATTGCTATGGTTATGGGCGTGATGATTAGTGAAAGTTGCTCATGCAGACCCCTGAAATTGAAGTTCACATTGGGAGAAGTCGAAAACAGTATCCATTATATTAATAATATTCAGATGGAGAACGGGTGGTTTGAATCCCTTCCAAGGGGTCCCGTGCCTCGGTCAGGCCCCTCCCAATGTAAAAACTACAGGTCTCCCCCTGGAAGCAAGGGAGGTTCGTGTCCAGTAAACGAGATTAATGCAGCGGGGATTCATAAATATCCAGTTTTGACAGATGGGTCCGTCGGAATTGTAAGAGCTGGTGACACCTCTGGTCATTCCTTCAACCAGTTTATCAAACGGAGCAGTTCCCAGAATTAGAATTACATGGTGCAAGAATGTACCAGTACCAATCAGATAAAACACCTAGAAAACACATAACATATATACTCTATGTAACCAGACAGAAGGAAGATTTAACAACGGCGAAAGCCAGCCTGAAATGTGAAAACCAAAACGTTTCAGAGCGCATGCAGCTCTACTTTGGTGCAGCATGATGACAACGCAGGAACAGGCCTGCAACAGCGTACGTAGAAGAAAGTAATTACAATTTACACTAGCTTTTTGTCAGTATCTTTTTCAGTTCTTCATCATATATTCATTCATTCATTCAAATTCATTCATATGCTAATGTATTCTTCATTAATGCCAGTGTCACTTTCATTTTTTATGTAACTCTCCCAATGACTCCACGATTGCACTTTCATTTTTTATGTCCCTGTCCTCGTAAGGGAAAATATTAAAAAGATACCTCTGGTTCGGTGGAGGATGGCAAGGGATAACGTGCAGAGACAAAACTGAAATTTTATTATATCTTTGGCACGAAGAAGACCCATCTTATATTTGTTTTCTATTCCTCTCAATAGAGGATTGAGATGATAGGGGATGACAGCAGAGAGAGAACTGAAATGCTATTAAATCTCCCTCTCCCTCTGAGAAAGAGACCTAATTTAATTCTTTAAATTACCTTCTCAATCCATCGAGAGATATTTTCATTCATGAAATCTAACATCTAAAACCAACACGAATTTATGCGAGCTTTGCATATTGCACTCTTTACGTTTTAAGTTTCAACCAGGACTCATCAAAAGTCAACATGATTTTATGCTTTCCATCTTCAACGAGGACTCACTGCAAAATAGAGTTTTCAATGTTGATATGTTCAAATAACTTTGTGTCCACAAAAAGGAAATATATATAATTTTGAAATCAAATTATAGAATAAAAAATTCACAAGATATGTTTTACAATATTTTGATAGAAAACCGTAAGTCTAGGGAAAATAAAATGTTTTAAAAATATATTCTTAAAATATATAATTTAAATTTTAATAAGATTTTTTATTTATAGAAAAGTGTTTTAAATTAAATTTATATAATTTTACTTTATTTAAATTAATTATATTCTAATATTATTAAAAATCAAAATATATACTATTTGTATCTTTAAATTTTATTAATGTAATATAAATCCAAAATTATACACTCAAAAAAATATTGGAACCTATAAAATTATAGAGACACATTTAAAAGATTATCTATCCACAAATAAAAATAAGGAAAAAATAATATTAATATATTTTTATTATAAATATATGATATTATTAAATCTTAAAAGATTATTTGTGACAACAATTATTTGGAGAAAGTTTCTTCATACAAGTATTTGGGAATCAACGTTTATTATCAGTGCAACTTAAATTATAGCATCGAGAAAAGAATTATTGGGGGTTGGAAAGCTTATTATGGGCTTGAAGACAATTGTAAGTTGATAAATCTTTGGGTATGGAGTTAAAAAAAAATTAATCTTTGAGACTCTTATGGATCTTGTTATTTTATATCGTCGTGAGTTTTGGGGTTGCAGTATATCTAGAGAATCGTCAAGGATTGATCCAAAAGAAATTTATAACCTACAACCTCAAGATTAAAGGAAATACTTCCTACCCTATCCTTTAGATTGAAGTGAGTTTTTCCCACATTGAAAGCATGGCTAGGATTAGGTATCTCATGTATAAGAAGAAGCTATACAACATGGAAGCTAAGAATATCCCCAAAATTGCTTTTAACTCTTGCCAAAACCCCTACCTATCACTCAAGCAAGGTGAGGATAAGGATGTCCAGTTTTAGCTAGATCATTAAGAGGTAAAGGAGGCGATTATTTTGGAGAATAATGATAATATTAAAACTATTATTACTTCCAAATTTAAGTATAAGTTGTGGAATGTCTTATGAATATAATTTATATAAAATTAATATAAATATCATAATCATAATAATGATTAACTAAATAATGATTAATATAGAAGAGACATGTTTCTAAGGACATGACTAATCATGAAGGGGCACTTCCCAAGTTATATAAGTGGGCCCTTATTTGTAACATCAATCATCATATCTCATATCAACTCTTTTATACATATATGTGTGTGTGTGTGTGTTTTTCTATCTTCAATTGATGTCTTCGTGTTCCAAGTGTTTTTAAGACTACTGCATAGTACGAAATTTGTTCATTACATTGGTATCAGAGCTTCCTTTGGATGCTCAATCGTTGCACAGAGCGAGTCTAGTCCAGTCTTTGGCTATCAACTCTACGTCAATTTTGTTACCGTCTTGATTTTGGCTTTTAGCCATAGAAAGTTGCTTGGAGTTTATCCATTTTGTCGTCAAACCTTTTGCCTTATATATTATATAATATATATATAATATTATAATATATATATATATATATAAGTAATATTTATATATTATATTAATATTTATATATATAAAAATATATAATGAAGTATAAAAAGGGCAACAAAAAAAAACTAGCACAGGAAAATATCAAAAATCAAAAACATTATAGAACAAAACAAGAGAGAGAGTGATATATATATATATATATTATATTTATATTATATTAGTAGAGAGAAGAGGAGAAGAGAGAAAAAGAAGAAGTATTTATAATAATTATTCAAATATTAGAAATAAAAAATAAAAGTTAAACAAAAAAAGTGAATTGCAGTCATTGGACCACATAGCTCCCACCAAGTCATTGGCGTCGCCGCCTGCACCCCCCGCTCTATTGTTGATATAACAACTTTTCCATCGCTAAGCACCCATCGTGGCCATCCACTATCATTTTTTAACCTCGAGTCACCTAGACCAACACTGCAACTACCTTAGTCTTCTACCGCCAATTTTGCTTGAGTCGCATTGTCTGTACGAATCCATTGTCAGTATTCCTCATCCACACCTTCCATCACACTCCATAAACCATATTTTCTTTCGCTACAAGTTGTTATTGATACCATCCTATTTATACAGTTGTCTCACCACCAATCTCGTTGCATCAAAGGTTGTATACTGTCATACCTCATAGGTTATCAAGCCTTGCAAAAACTATGATTAAATCTATGTCGATATCAAACCCGAAGAGGAGCAACAATCAAACGTAAAAACATTGCAACTTTTAATAATTAAAATCAACTTTCATCTAATTATCAAACCAAATCTTCAAAAGTTGAACTTTGGGGTTATCTTTACCAAAGGAATTAAAGCTCTTCTTTGTGTGAAAAGGATTTAAGAGGTTGGTGTGGCATGAGAAAGAGGGATTTTACTTAATCCCAAAGGAATAATCATGGATAAATTCTCATGGTGTTTGGGTTCCAAGTCAAATAATCAAGTATAAATGTACAGGTTTTATTTGGAGCTAATGTTAGCCTAATAAAGAGGGATAAATGAGATTTATGTTATGGGTGAATCTTTGTTAGTTATTCACCTTTTGAGATTAGATAGCCCTCTAAGGGATAGTATGTTTTGTCTTTTATTTCATCGAATAAAAGAAATTATAATTTATTTTTCTAATTATTCATTATTCCACATTCTTTGAACCCTCAACCCTAATATTGACATGTTAGCCAACAAAGCCTGCCTGTTAGGAGAAGGCCAATTAGAAATAAATAGAATTATTAATCATTGTTACATCCCCTAATTTGTGCTATGATGGATCTTGTCCTCCACCTCTCTCTATTGGCCTATATTATTCCCCTAGTGCCCATTTTTTTATATGTCTCTCTCCATAGCAATAACCCCACTTTTGATATGTTTCACCTTCCCATTACCATGGATCCTTTTATCTGGAATATGTCACACCCTCAATATCGTTTCTCAATAATTCATGTGTGGTTAGCTTTTGAATTGGATATGAGTGGGCATCGTTTTGCATGCTTCCTCTAGTAGCCTCTCATGAGGCTATCGTGGCAACCCCAATTCATCTATATCATGGAGCATATACAAATATTCTCTCCCTCACAAGGTGTAGAGCTATTAGGCCTGCATATTTAATGGAAAATTTAGAATTGGTTATGCAATTGTGCTACAATTACTTATCTTATTGTAGATTAGAATCTCCACTCTTATTATCACCGAGATAAATGTCCACTCATGAGGATGGGAGATGATTAACCACCCTTGGGACTCTGAATGCCATCATTCAAATTGATTTCACCAATGAGTTGTAGTGTGAGCATGGAGATTAAATTTATGAAGGCCCTCGCTAAGGAGTTTATTCTTGGTGAGATGTAGGAATTTTGGAGTTTGGTGACTCGATACTAGGGTGGTGGATATCTAAAAATTCCATATTCTTGTTGGTACTATCAGACAATCACACATAGTCTCAAATGGAGTTGTAGTAGGTATGGGCCTCCTGGTTCTAGAGCGTTGAATTCTTAAAGCCTTGTTTCTAATCTTATGGTAGATGTATCTAATTACCAAGTAACTCCTTTTCATCCTATCTTTCTACTTCTATGTGGTTTTCTTCAGTTTATAGGAAACTTAGTAGATTTCTCTAAATATGGATTTCTATGCACCGATAATTTAGTTGAATTCCCAAGCTTTGGTTCACATTCCCCTAAAGTTGGCTTGGTACTTACCCTTTTGTCTCAGAATTTCTCACACATTCTTCCATTAAGGGAGTCTCTCTCTTGCTCCCTTAAAAAAGATGACCTCTACTCTGCCTCTCCTTCTTGGAAGGATCTTTGGGTGGGAATTTTGAATCTGCTCTTAGTTTGTTTGTATCTCTCAACTACATGGGTTAATTCTAAAGGTATGATAGCTCAAGGATTCATTACAATGTCTTCTCTGATCCTGTGAAGGTTTGGCCTCTATATTGATCTTCACATGATAGATTTTGTGTCTCCTGGCTTTGTGTCCCTTTGGTAGTCATGTTCCCAGTATGTCATCAATATGGAAAATAACTCTAAAGAATCTGATTCCTTAGCCTTGAACATTTGTGAAAACTACAGAGAAGCCCATTCATTCATATTTTCATAAAGCTATGATATGAAGGTTAAGATGCTTCAATGTTGGGTTCATGATGGTAATATGGGGAAATTCATCATTGCCATTCAGCAAAGAAGTTCACGTCTTTAGGATGAAGTTGATGCCCTAAGGAGCATTCTTTCTAATCTGCAATTGAAAGATTCCAAACCAGATAGTCTAGAAGCATAACAAATTAGGGACATTCATATTAATCGTCCAGCCTCACCTGATGACTGAATATGTTTTTGAACAAGAGGATTCAAATGTATCTAGTTTTTGTTTCAATTTTGTCGAATATACTATATCCGACATCTAGTACTTTTGTTGGGACATGGAAATTTTTATGTATTATGGTTCTAGGCTTGTAGTGATAGATGGCCAATCCTGAAGTATTTGAGGAGCATGCAATGTAGCTCTCTCGGGTACTTGTCACGACCGACCATGGATTTAATAAAATAAGTACACATTTTTATGAAAAATGAAATTTAAGAGGCTGCATAAACTCATAAAAATGTGATTTTTATTATTTAAAATATTATATATTATATATATAGAGAAGAGAGAGAGAGAAGAGAGAGAGAGAGAGAGGAGAGAGGGGGGGAAAGAATAAGTTCTCAAGAAAAGTCAAAAGTTAGAGAGAGGTTTTCTTTTGGAGTTAGCTAAACTAATTTTACACTAAGTGAAGAATAAAGGAATTTTAAAGTATTTTATTAGAAGGGGGAATTTAACCAAAAAATAAATTAATAATAATAATAATAATTCCAAGGCTGTTTATAAGTTAAAAAAAAGCAATGTAATATTATATTCCAAACTTCTATAAACCTCTTGGTCAAAATATTGTCAAAAAATTTATCAATGAAAGCAATATGGAGTCAATTGTTAAAGAGAAAATACTTGAGTCAATCACTGACAAAAAAGGAATGAATCATAATTCTACATTTTGTATCAGATGTCCTTTTTGTCAAATAGAATTCGAGTATTCATCAATTTTTAAAAATTGCACAATATTTTTCCCAATGTCAGAATTGTTTTCATTGGAAGAATATCAAGGTAATACACTGATACAAATTAAAAGATTTGAGGAAGAAATTGCAGAACTTCAACAAAAGAAAAAAGCATCGGAAAAGAAATATATAAGTCTTCAAGATCAGTTTTACAAAGAATCAAAAGATATTAATAGAGAAATTTGACATCTAAGGGACCATAGTCAAAAATTACTCGAGAAGGTCAAAAAGTCCAATACTAAAAAGAAAATATTAGAAAAAATGAAAAATGAACAGCTCAAGAAGAAATTCAATGAGAATCTATCAAAGAAAGAAGACCAAAATTTGCGCTTAAGAAACCTTATTCAAAAGTTATTAGAACAAATTAGACATTTAAAAGATGAGAAACTTGAGTGTTAAAATGAGGCTAAATCAGAAGATGACTAACTTTCATGTTTAAAAAATCATAACCAAAATCTGCATACTCAGATTAATAAACTCAAAGATGATAAGAAACCATTACAAAACAAATTAGTAGAACTTAAGTTTTCAAACATAACAGTTCATGTTGAAGGAAAATGAACAAATATCTATCTAGTCAATATCACAACTCAATAAGATGGCAAACCAGTTGAAGTAAAAACATACTCAGATGTTGCAATTTAGATGATGAAAATTCCAAGTGAAGAGTCTATAACCAACTCAACAACATCGGTACCTAAAGTAAATCACGAAATTGCCACATGCATGATAAGGGAAAATCAAATCACAATAGCTCCTTATCGACATTTGAATCACAAGAGTAGTCATCTCAACCAATCTACAAATCCCTATCAGTCAGACCAGAAACAAGTAACTTATATTCCAAAGAATATCGATGTCACCATAATTCAGTCTTGCGATAACAATTCATCTCAAGTTTCTACTAACCACAATATTTCACAGACGGTTGATTTAGGATGGTCAAATCCCTTCTTAGTTCAAAAATTTCATTTATCACTCAGAGGATCTTATCATCTTGTATCATCAAAGATGACAACCTGAAAATTTATGAAAGATGTGAATAGATTACAAGACAAAGAACATATGACATACCTTGTTAGCAATAAGTTTTGAGGATAAAGATTTTTTAAGAGGAAGACAACGTTATGAATATAATTTATATACAAATAATATAAATATAAATTGTTGACTTGACGGGCCTTGACCCAGGTTCAGTGTTAGTCAGCCAAGAAAATCCCTACACCACTAGCCCTTTTGGCATCAACCCGTGAAACGCAGACCAAAGTCTCACTCGAAACAGTATGGGGGGATGCAAGAACCAAGTTTCTGCACACTGAGATGGTCGTGATGTTGATCTATACTTGCTGATCCTGCCTTCGTGAATATTGATAAGCCTTTAGGGATTATCAATGTTCTTTTTCTTGCATCCTTCAGTACCTCCACGAAGGTATCTGACTAATCTTCACGCAGCCCTAACCAGAGGTCCAGGAACTTACGTGCCCCTATGGCTATGTTATTGTATAAGTCCCAAGTTATCTTAAGTGTTACCTAATCTACCATGCATTTACAGTTATCTTTACGTAAACCTATATTCTTGCTCGCATTCAATTAACAGATATAATAAAATACATTGGTGCATCAAATAAGCATTATAAGGTGACCCAGATCATAACATAATATAATTAAATGCATTAAACAGAGACAAGATACACAATGATTTGCAGAATACTTCTCTTTATTGATATCTCAAGTTTAGTACAGACTTTATCCACCCTGCGCACACAGCTGTAGGGGTTTGCACACTCATTTGTGGACTTCCACCCTAGGCCTCTACGCACTCAACTGCAGAGCCTCTACCTACGCTAAGACCCAAGAACACTTGGAACTTCTTACCCAAAAACTCTTTCTACCATTACTTCTCTACCTTAGAATCTTCTAAGACTCCCTCTTTATACAATCCCATGGTCCGCGAACCATGGGTAGATTTCTACAGCCGACATGAGACTTTACAAAATAAGGGCGAACAACCCTTTGACATCTTCGTGCTCTGCAACCACAAAATGTGGAGACTTTACATATTTATTACAAAATTTGGGCTTTCAGCCCCAAAACATGGGCTTTTAGCCCCAAAACTGACTCTTGGGGAATCCGTTCCCAACAGGCCACCAACACAAACATGGTGACTCGCTCTCGAGTTACTCTGTGGGTGTGGAGATCTTGGCGCAAAGACCCCCCAGCTCGACCTGTACAACTACTACCTCGGCAATGCACTGCGCAACCGCCTGCTTTATTTCGTCGACCAACTTCTTTGTTGTTGACCTTGTATTGTCAACCTGAAGCTTCTGCTGAATCTCCTGCAAACTAGCCAGCACTGCCTCTTTGTGTTGAGTTGCATCTACTTGTTACTTCAATGCCTTAGCCTCCTGCAGCTTCGCGAGTCTCTGTGTGAGGGCGAGAGTATGTGTTTTCCATTTGACCTAGTTGTAGTGTTGTTGTAGCTCTCGCACCTCTGTTTCCAGCCTCTTTACAGTAGGGTCTTCTTGTAGGCTAGTTAGTACTTCGAACCACTGTTTGAAAAGCATTGTACAGTCCGCCATTGCACTTTCTACTACCACTATTGGCTTTGTGATAGTAGCGATGTGCTTCTCCTTGACTTCGAGCGAAGTCGAAGGCTAAGCCTTCAACTGCAACTCTGCAATTTGGAGGTTCAGCTCCAGCTGAAGCTTTGCCAACTCTATGCGGGTGTCGCACACCCCTGTGGTGAGTTTTTGAATGCACGCATCTACCAACTCAAATTCAGAGTATTGTGATCACATCTTAAAGATTGCATATAGTTTTTTTCCAAAAATCTCCATCTCACTTAGTATTTCAAAAAGTTTTAGTTAACTTCTTTTTCCTTAAAATACTATAGATCACATTGATCTCAATACACATTAATTGTTATTATATTAAGTTATAATAATAGTAAAATAGTAAAGTTATAATTTAATTAATTTTTATGATTTTTAAAGCTAACTGAAATATATTTTAAAATAAATATTTTTAATTTCTATTATAAATGGATATTAGTATAATTTTTCTAAAAGTTTAACTTAAAATTGAAAGTCCAATTATTTTTGCAATAAAAGATAAACCCAAACATATTAAAAGAAATGTTTGTGTACCACATAAGGTGTGAAAGCTGCTTTATTTCAAATGGGCTGAAGTTTTGAATGTCAGAGTCAAGATGTTGAAAAAGAGTCAAGATGTTGAAAAAGATGGGCTGAAGTTTTGAATGTCAAAATCAAGTTAATGAAAAAGTCGACGTTGATTTCAGATAGAGTTTTACTAGCGGCGGATCATGTTTTGTTCGCCTCCCTTGCTTGACCAAACCATTCCATTCCAATGAAGGTGTTATACGAATATCAAAGGTAGACCAGATTATAGAGTAGCCCCTCAAGTACTTACCCACATTTTGTCAGACTCGCCGACCCCGCCTCTCCGCGTAACCACTCCATATATATATGCAAGGAACATACAGCCTGCAAACATACTGCATATTGTTCTGATATTCATATTGCTATTGATATTCATATTGGTGCATAATTTTCTTCTTCTATCATTTGTATTGATAGTTTTCTTCTTCCCTAATTTGTAGTGGATTGGTTGCGTCGATATGAAAATGAGAATGGCAACAGGACTTGCCATGTTGATTTCTATGGTTATGGGCGTGATGATCAGTGAAAGTTGCTCATGCAGACCCCTGAAATTGAAGTTCATATTGGGAGAAGTCGAAAACAGTAACCATTATATTAATAATATTCAGATGGGTGGTTTGAATCCCTTCCAAGTGGTCCCGTGCCTCCGTCAGGCCTCCCAATGGAAAAACTACAGGCCTCCCCCCGGAAGCAAGGGAGGTTCGTGTCCAGTAAACGAGATTAATGCAGCGGGGATTCATAAATATCCAGTTTTAACAGATGGGTCCATCGAAATTGTAAGAGCTGATGATACCTCTGATCATTCCTTCAACCAGTTTATTAAACGGAGCAGTTCCCAGGATTAGAATTACATGGTGCAAGAATGTACCAGTACCAGAAAACTGAAATATTTTCATATCTTTGGCACCAAGAAGACCCATCTTATATTTGTTTTCTATTCCTCTCAATAGAGGATTGAGATGATAGGGGATGACGGCAGAGAGACAACTGAAATGCTATTAAATCTCCCTCTCCCTCTGAGAAAGAGACCTAATTTAATTCTTTAAATTACCTTCTCAATCCATCGAGAGATATTTTCATTCATGAAATCTAACCTCTAAAACCAACACGAATTTATGCGAGCTTTGCATATTGCACTCTTCACGTTTTAAGTTTCAACCAGGACTCATCAAAAGTCAACATGATTTTATGCTTTGCATCTTCAACGAGGACTCACTGCAAAATAGAGTTTTACAATGTTGATATGTTCAAATAACTTTGCGTCCACAAAGAGGAAATATACATAATTTTGAAATCAAATTATAGAATAAAAAATTCACAAGATATGTTTTACAATATTTTGATAGAAAATTGTAAGGCTAGGAAATATAAATGTTTTAAAAATGATATTCTTAAAATATATATAATTTTAAATTTTAAATTTTAATAAGAGTTTTATTTTATAGAAAAGTGGTTTAAATATAAATTTATGTAATTAATTTTAATTTTAAAATTAAATTATTATTCTAATAATATTAAAAAATCAAAGTTATATATTAATTTGTATTGTTGACACCTAATTTTCAGTGATTGGGGGAATTGAATGTGAACAGTCATCAAAAAGATGAACTGAACGATCACATTCATGTATATAATAGATAGCTGGCTAATTGAATAAAAGAATCAGTTTTCTGGAGTTACTCCTGGCCTGACATGGTATCCGAGCACAGGTCCCAGGTTCTTTTTTTAACCTTGCCTTGTAACTCCTCTGTCCATTGCTTGCCTTCTGCTCCTCTGTCCACTGCCTGAAGGAGAAACGTCTGCCTGACAAGAATGCCTGAAGGGAACGCTGCCTAACAAAGAACGCCTGAAGGTTTTGTACCGTATCTGCTCTTTCCATTGTTGTCTGGTATTTGAAACGATGCTCTGGTATTAAAAACGCTGATATGGATTTGAAACGCTGTTGATATCTGTATCAAAAACGTTGTTTGATATATGAGCGATGTTCTGGTTTGATATATGTATTGAGCAGATATGAGCGGATATGAAATGATGTGGTATCTGTATTAAAACGTTGTTTGATATATGAGCGCATCTTCCAAGTTACAGTCACATTGTGCTGCCTGTTGGCTGGAATTCCATTGACACGCTGTCGGACCTGATATGAACCGAGTTTTATCTTGTGTCTAAAGAATATTTCCGTAGAGTTGCAGCCGGTTCCATCTTGTATATCAAGAATATGTGCATGAACTGTATTTGCTTCACTTCCCTTTGAATGAAACGTTGTCTAATATTTAATAGTCGACATTTTAAACGTTGTTTGACAAGGCTCTCTTGTTATAAATTCCTTTGAATTTTGATGATGTATCAACCCCAGCTTCATAGACTGGTTTTGATGAAAAATTTGTTAATGGAGAAGGCATCCTAAAAGAGCCATACCCATATTGTTCTGCATGAAAGGAACTTCTCGGTGTAGCTACAGGTGATTGCAACACTAAAGAATGCTCAAACAAAAGATACAAACTTCCTTTCACGTGACTATTCCCAGCATAGTCATCTTCAGTTCCGCAGATCAATTCATTTTCCCTAGCCTAATCAGACTCATTTTCCTTTTCTTTCCACAATGGTGATGTAGGGACAATGCCATCAGTTCCCAAATAGTCCTTGCTCTGCCCATCTTCATTCATTACACCACTATTATTTGGAAGGGTCCAAATATTTAATGGATTCTGAGATTCCAGATGTGGTGTAAAGTGGTTCAGATTATGGTCATTCTTATAGTTAACATGTCTCCCGTGTAGTGTCGCAACAAAATGGTATAGCAGCAAAAGTTTCTCATATTTTTAGATGTCGAGGATAGCAGCAGAAAATTTGACTATATAGCAGCAGAAGTTTTTTTTCATAAGAGCATTTTTTTTGCCATCAGAAGTATTAGTCTATCAGCAAAAGTTTTTTTATATCAGCAGAAGTAATCTTTTACAGAATGCATTCAATCATCTCTATGATAGGAATAGTTCTC
>APFE031096006.1:103244-207932 GCA_000404065.3 Pinus taeda
AAAGTTCCATGATCGTACAAAGCACATCAATACTAAATATCATTTGATCTGACATCATGTTGAGGCCAAAACAATCCATCTCCGCCATTGTTCCACAAATGAGCAAATTGCAGACATCTTCAACAAAGCGCTTGGAAGAGAAAAGCTTGAAAGATTCAGAACGATGCTTGGACTCACCAACATCCCTTTAGATTAAGGGGGGGAATGTTGACACCTAATCCTCAGTGATTGGGGAATTGAATGTGAACAGTCATCGAGAAGATGAACTGAACAATCACATTCTTGTATATATTAGATAGCTAGTTAAACGAATAAATGCATTAGTTTTCTGGAGTTACTCCTGGCCTGACATGTATATTTTAATAATTTATTAATAATTATAAAATCAAAATAAAACTCAAAAAAAAAAATTGGAAACCTATAAATTATAGAGAGGTTTACTATTCGCAAATAAATAAGGAAAAAATAATATTAATATAATTTTTTATTATAAATATATGATATTATTAAATCTTAAAAGATTATTTATGACAATAATTATTTGGAGAAAGTTTCTTCATACAAGTATTTTGGAATCAACATTTATTATCAGCGCAACTTAAATTATAGCATCGAGAAAAGAATTATTGGGGGTTGGAAAGCTTATTATGGGCTTGAAGACAATTGTAAGTCGATAAATCTTTGGGTATGGAGTAAAAAAAAATCATCTTTGAGACTCTTATCGCTCTTGTTATTTTATATCGTCGTGAGTTTTGGGGTTGTAGTATATCTATAGAATCGTCAAGGATTGATCGAAAAGCAATTTATAACCTACAACCTCAAGATTAAAGGAAATACTTCCTACCCTATCCTTTAGATTGAAGTGAGTTTTTCCCACATTGAAAGCATGGCTAGGATTAGGTATCTCATGTATAAGAAGAAGATATACAACATGGAAGCTAAGAATATCCCCAAAATTGCTTCTAACTCTTGCCAAAACCCCTACCTATCACTCAAGCAAGGTGAGGATAAGGATGTCCAGTTTTAGCTAGATCATTAAGAGGTAAAGGAGGAGATTATTTTTGGAGAATAAAGATAATATTAAAACTATTATTGCTTCCAAGTTTAAGTATAATTTGTGGAATGTCTTATGAATATAATTTCTATAAAATTAATAAAAATATCATAATAATCATAATCATAATAATGATTAATATAGAAAAGACATGTTTCTAAGGACATGACTAATTATGAAGGGGCACTTGCCAAGTTATATAAGTGGGCCCTCATTTGTAACATCAATCATCATATCTCATATCAACCCTTTTATACATATGTGTGTGTGTCTGTGTTTTTCTATCTTCAATTGATGTCTTCGTGTTCCAAGTGTTTTGAAGACTACTACATAGTACGAAATTTGTGCATTACATTGGTATCAGAGCTTCCTTTGGACACTTAATCGTTGCACAGAGCAAGTCTAGTCCAGTGTTTGGCTATCAAATCTACGTCAATTTTGTTACCGTCTTGATTTTGGCTTTTAGCCATAGAAAGTTGCTTGGAGTTTATCCATTTCGTCGTCAAACCTTCTGCCATTATATATATATATATATATATATATATTATATATATATATATATATATATATATATATATATATATATATATCAAAGAGTATAAAAAAGAAAAAGAAAAAACTAGCACAAGGAAAAATATTAAAAAATTCAAAAACATTATAGAAAAAAAAAACAGAGTATCTATATATATATATATAATATATATATATATATATATAATATATATATATATATATATATAGAAGACAGAGAAGAGAGAGAGAGAGAGAGAGAGAGTATATACAATTCAAAGATTAAAAACAAAAATTAAAAGTTAAACAAAAAAAAGTGAATTGCAGTCATCGGGCCACATAGCTCCCACCAACAAGTCGTTGGTGTCACCGCTTGCAACCCCTGCTCTATTGTTGATATACCAACTTTTCCATCGCTAAGCACCCACCGCGGCCATCCACATCATTTTCTAACCTCGAGTCACCTAGACCAACACTACAACTACTTTAGCCTTCTACCACCAATTTTGCTCGAATCGCATTGTCTGTACGAATCCATTGTCAGTATTCCTCATCCACACCTTCCATCACACTCCATAAACCATATTTTATTCCGCTACAAGTTGTTGTTGATACCATCCTATTTATATAGTTGTCTTACCTCCAATCTCGTTGAATCAAAGGTTGTATACCGTCATACCTAGTAGGTTATCAAACCTTGCAAAAACTGAGATTAAATCTATGTCAATATCAAACCTGAAGAGGAGCAACAATCAAACGTAAAAACATCGCAACTTTTAATAATTAAAATCAACTTTCATCTAATTATCAAATTAAATCTTCAAAAGTTGAACTTTGGGGTTGTCTTTACCGAAGGAATTAAAGCTCTTCTTTGTGTGAAAAGGATTTAAGAGGTTGGTGTGGCAGGAGAAAGAGGGATTTTACTTAATCCAAAAGGAATAATCATGGATAAATTCTCATGGTGTCTGGGTTCCAAGTCAAATAATCAAGCAGAAATGTATAGGTTTAATTTGGAGCTAACGTTAGCCTAATAAAGAGGGATAAATGAGATTTATGTTATGGGTGAATCTTTCTTAGTTATTCACCTTTTGAGATTGGATAGCCCTCTAAGGGATAATATGTTTTGTCCTTTATTTCATCGAATAAAAGAAATTCTAATTTATTTTTCTAATTCTTCGTTATTCCACATTCTTTGAACCCTCAACCCTAATGTTGACATTTTAACCAACAAAGCCTGCCTATTAGGAGAAGGCCAATTAGAAATAAATGGAATTATTAATCATTGTTACATCCCCTAATTTGTGCTATGATGGATCTTGTCCTCCCCCTGTCTTTATTGGCCTATATTATTCCCCTAGTGCCCATTCTTTTTATATGTTTCTATCCATAGCAATAACCCCCCTATTGATATGGTTCACCTTCGCATTACCATGGATCCTTTTATCCTAAATATGTCACACCCTCAATATCGTTTCTCAATAATTCATCTGTGGTTAGCTTTTGACTTGGATATGAGTGTGCATCGTTTTGCATGCTTCCTCTAGCAGCCTCTCATAAGGCTATCATGGCAACCCCAATTCATCTATATCATGGAGCAAATACAAATATTCTCTCCCTCATGAGGTGTACAACCATTAGGCCTGAATATTTAATGGAAAATTCAGAAGTTGGTTATGCAATTGTGCTACAATTACTTAGCTTATTGTAGATTAGAATCTCCACTCTTATTATCACCAAGATAAATGTCCACTCATGAGGATGGTAGATGATTATCCACCTTTGGGACTTTGAATGCCATCATTCAAAATTGATTTCACCAGTGAGTTGTAGTGTGAGCATGTTGATTAAATTTATGAAGGCCCTCGCTAAGGAGTTTATTCTTGGTGAGATGTGGGAATTTTGGAGTCTGGTGACTCGATACTGGGGTGGTGGATATCTAAAAATTTCATATTCTTGTTCGTACTGTCAGACAATTAGTTGGTACTATCAGACAACCACGCATAGTCTCAAATGGAGTTGTAGTAGGTATGGGCCTTCTAGTTCTGGAGCGTTGAATTCTTAAATCATTGTTTCTAATCTTATGGTAGATGTATCTAATTACCAAGTAACTCATTTTCATCCTATTTTTCTACTTCTATATGGTTTTCTTCGGTTTATAGGAAACTTAGTAGACCTCTCTAAATATGGATTTCTATGCACTAATAATTCAGCTGAATTCCCAAGCTTTGGTTCACATTCCCCTGAGGTTGGCTTGGTACTTACCCTTTTGTCTCAGAATTTCTCACACATTCTTCCATTAAGGGAGTCTCTACCTTGCTTCCTTAAAAAAAATGACCTCTACTCTGCCTGTCCTTCTTGGAAGGATCTTTGGGTGGGAATTTTGAATCTTCCCTTAGTTTGTTTGTATCTCTCAGCTACATGGGTTAATTCTAAAGGTATGATAGCTCAAGGAGTCATTATAGTGTCTTCTCTAATCCTGTGAAGGTTTGGCCTCTATATTGATCTTCACATGATATATTTTGTGTCTCTTGGCTTCGTGTCCCTTTGGTAGTCATGTTCCCAGTATGTCATCAATATGGAAAATAACTCTAAAGAATCTGATTCCTTGGCCTTGAACATTTGTGAAAACTACAGAGAAGCCCATTCCTTCATATTTGCATAAAGCTATGATATGAAGGTTAAGATGCTTCAACGTTGGGTTCATGATGGTAATATGGGGAAATTCATTGTCACCATTCAGTAAAGAAGTTCAATCTTGAGGATGAAGTTGATGCCCTAAGGAGCATTCTTTCTAATCTGCAATTGAAAGATTCCAGACCAGATAATCTAGAAGCATAACAAATTAGGGACATTGATATTAATCATCCAGCCTCACCTGATGACTAAATATGTTTTTGAACAACAGGATTCAAATGTATCTGGTTTTTGTTTCAATTTTGTCGAATATACTATATCCAACATCTAGTACTTTTGTTGGGACATGGAACTTTTTATGTATTATGGTTCTAGGCTTGTAGTGATAGATGGTCAATCCTGAAGTTTTTGAGGAGCATGCAATGTAACTCTCTCGGGAATAAAATAAGTACTCATTTTTATGAAAAAAAGGAATTAAGAGGCTGACATAAACTCATAAAAATGTGACTATAATATATATATATATAAAGAAAGAAATAAGTTTTCAAGAAAAGTCAAAAGTCAGAGAGTTTCTTTTGGAGTTAACTAAACTAATTTTACACTAAGTGAAGAATAAAGGAATTTTAAAGTTTTTTATAGAAGGGTGAATTTACTCAAAAATAAATTAATAATAATAATAATAATTTGAAGGGTATTTACAAGTTCAAAAAAATGAAATGTAATATTATATTCCAAACTTCTATAAACCTCTTGGTCAAAATATTGTCAAAAAATTTATCGATGAAAGCAATATGGATTCAATTGTTAAAGAGAAAATAATTGAGTCAATCACTGACGAAAAAGGAATGAATCATAATTATACATTTTGTATGAGATGTCCTTTTTGTCAAATAGAATTTGAGTATTCATCAATTTTTAAAAATCGCACAATATTTTTCCCAATGTCAGAAATTGTTTTCATTGGAAGAATATCAAGGTAATACACCGACACAAATTAAAAGATTTGAGGAAGAAATTGCAGAACTTCAACAAAAGAACAAAGCATCGGAAAAGAAATATATAAGTCTTTAAGATCAGTTTTACAAAGAATCAAAAGAAATTAATAGAGAAATTTGACATCTAAGGGATCATAGTCAAAAATTACTTGAGAAGGTCAAGAAGTCCAATACTAAAAAGAAAATATTAGAAAAAATGAAAAATGAACAACTCAAGAAGAAATTCAATGAGAATCCATCAAAGAAAGAAGAACAAAATTTGCACTTAAAAAACCTTATTCAAAAGTTATTAGAACAAATAAAACATTTAAAAGCTGAGAAACTTGAGTGTTAAAATGAGTCTAAATCAGAAGATGAAAAACTTTCATGTTTAAAAAATTATAACCAAAATCTGCCTACTCGGATTAATAAACTCAAAGATGATAAGAAGCAATTACAGAACAAATTAGTAGAACTTAAGTCTTCAGACATAGTAGTTCAAGTTGAAGGAAAATCAATAAATATCTATCTAGTCAATATCACAACTCAAGAAGATGGCAAACCAGTTGAAGTAAAAACATACTCAGATGTTGCAATTTATATGATGAAAATTCCAAGTGATGAGTCTATAACCAACTTAACAACATCGATACCTAAAGTAAATCAAGAAATTGCCACATGCATGATAAGGGAAAATCAAATCACAATGGCTCCTTATTAACATTTGAATCAAAAGAGCAGTAATCTCAACCAATCTACAAATCCATATCACTCAGACCAAAAACAAGCAAATTATATTCCAAAGAATATCGATGTCACCATAATTCAGTTTTGTGATAACAATTCATCTCAAGTTTCTACTAACCACAATATTTCACATACGATTGATTTAGGATGGTCAAATCTCTTCTCAGTTCAACAATTTTATTTATCACTCAGAAGATCTTATCATCTTGTATCATCAAAGATGACAACTCGAAAATTTCTAAAAGATGTGAATAGATTACAAGACAAAGAAAAGATGACATACCTTGTCGGAAATAAGTTTTGAGGATAAAGATTTTTTAAGAGGAAGGCAACGTTATGAATATAATTTATATACAAATAATCTAAATAAAAATTGTTGACTTGATGGGCCCTGACACAGGTTCAGTGTTAGTCAGCCAAGAAAATCCCTACACTACTGGCTCTTTTGGCATCAGCCCGTGAAACGCGGACCAAAGTCTCACCTGAAGCAGTATGGGGGGATGCAGGAACAAAGTTTCCACACCTTGAGATGGTCATGATGTCGATCTATACTTCCTGATCATGCCTTTGTGAATATTTATATGCCTTTATGGATTATCAATGTTCTTTTTCTTTCATCCTTCAGTACCTCCACAAAGGTATCTGACTAATCTTCACGTAGCCCTAACCAGAGGTCCAGGAACTTACGTGCCCCTATGGCTACGTTATTGTATAAGTCCCAAGTTATCTTAAGTGTTACCTAATTTACCATGCATTTACAGTTATCTTCGTGTAAACCTATATTCTTGCTCGTGTTCAATTAACAGATATAATAAAATATATTCGCGCATCAAATAAGCATTATAAAGTAACCCAGATCGTAACATAATCTAATCAAATGCATTAAACAGAGACAAGATACATAGTGATTTGTAGAATACTTCTCTTTATTGATATCTCAAGTTTAGTACAGAATTTATCCACCCAATGCACACAACTGTAGGAGTCTGCGCACTCAGTTGTGGGCTTTTAACTTCTATTAGATTACTTTTATCTGTTGTTGTTGCTTTTGATTTTGAGGTAGAAGAGATGCATGTGAAGACAACATTTCTTCACAGGGATGTAGAAGAGGAAATATACATGAAGCAACCTAAAGGCTTTGCGGTGAAGGGTAAGAAAGAATTGGTATGCAAGTTAAAGAAGCCTCTGTATGGGTTAAAACAGTCACCAAGGATGTGGTATCAGAAATTTGATACATTCATAAGGGGACTTAACTTCACCAGAAGCAAAGAAGATCACTGTGTGTATTTTAAATTAATGGGTGACCATGTTATTTATCTAGTCTTATATGTGGATGATATGTTGCTGGTTGGAAATGACAAAGAAATTATCCAGGATTTGAAGACCCAATTGACCTCCAAATTCGACATGAAAGGTCTTGGTGTTGCAAACTATATTTTGGGCATGGACATTAAAAGAAATTGGGCAAAGAGGAAGCTCTGGTTAAACCAGAGGAAGTATGTCGACACAATACTGCAGAGGTTTAAAATGCAGGATAGTAAACCGGTGAAGGTTCCTATTCCTGTAGGCCTGAGGTTATCTGCTAAATAGTTTCCCAAGACACAAGAAGTGGAAGAGGACATGTCCCATGTTCCATATGCAAGTGCAGTTGGTAGCCTAATGTATGCAATGGTTTGTACTAGACCAGACATTGCACATGCAGTGGGAGTATTGAGCAGGTTTATGTCAAAACCAGGGAAGGAGCACTGGACAGCAATGAAACGGGTTTTTAGGTATTTGCATGGCACTAGTGATTATGGTTTGTGCTACCAAGGAAGATCAAGATTGGATAGAATGTTGGATATTCATGGCTTTGTTGATGCAGACTGGGCTGGAGATCTGGCTCAGAGAAGATCTACAAGTGGGTATGTGTTTAACCTATTTGGAGGTGCAGTCAGTTGGATGAGTAAGAAACAATCTGTAGTGGCACTATCAACTATAAAGGCAAAATACATGGCAGCCACTCATGTAAGCAAGGAAGCAGTTTGGTTCCAGAGATTGTGTTCAAGCATGGGGTTAGTACAGGGAGCTATAAGGATAGATTATGACAGCCGAAGTGAAATTTTATTGGCAAAGAACCCCGCATATCATTCAAAGACAAAGCACATTAATGTTTAGTATCACTTTGTGACGGATATGATAGAAGACAAAAAGGTGTTGCTAGTAATGTTCGACACTTTGAAGAATACTACAGATGCATTGACAAAATATGTGAACTCTGAGAAGTTCTCTTAGTGTAGAGAGACAATGGGCGTTTTAGGGCTAGAAAAATGACTAAGCTCTCCTGTGGCCCCCTGTGGAAAGAAAAAAACAAGTGGGATAATGTTGGGTTGTGTTATATTCTTTCCATGACTAGCCCACGTAGTTAACCGGGGGGTTAGAGGGGGGCTGGAGTCCCCCTTCGTTGCGTCGATTGTGTAGTGGGGGGGGTCAGAGGGGGTTTGAGGCGTACCCGTAACCCCACTTTATGGCGTTTCCCCGGAAAATTTTGGTTTTGGACCCTATGTTAGGATGGGGGGGGCCACCTATGGTTTTGTGCATGATTTTCACACATGTTTTTGGACGCAATGGTTTTCGGTCCATGGTATTGGACACGATGGTTTTTCAGTCCATGGTATTGGATGCTTTGGCATGTATAAATATGTATTATAACATTGAAAGGAACATAATGAAAAATTAAGCTGGTAGTCCCAGTTTTGGGATCCAGGGAAAAATATCTATGTATATGTGTTTTATGTGTTATGCTCTCGCATTGGTTATTTTCTATGTTTTAGAATTCGTATGCAAGTAATTTCTGTACAGGGTTAAAACCTACAGGAATATGGATGAATTCAGTTGATTCACAATAGGGGCTATTGAGACGATTCCCCTGTTGTTAAGAAATGCAAACAATGCCGGAGGGAGTTGGTATAGATTGCCACATCCAATCCATGGGTCAACCCCAATGCAAATTGTTGTGCCATTGTTTATTCGCCAAGTTAATCCACTCCTGATGGTGGGGAGGGTTTGTATGATAACTTTCCAAATAATAGATATACCATGTTTGTTCCAAGATGGTAATTGAACCCAATCCATGAGATTTTGAGGCTAGATATATTTATAAGTGACCACTTCTATCCAGAGACTTTTGGTCTTTAGAAGGAGCCATCCCAATTTGGTTGTCAATGCATGTGCAAAGGCAGGGAGATCTTTGAGACCCCACACTCCCCCCATGTTTTTTTGGTAAATTAATGCAATTCCATTTAACCCAAGCAAAAGGATTTCCTTCCTTGTACTCCTTCCAGAGGAAATTGTAGCAAATCCTTTGTATTCTAGAGAGTATGCCTTGTGGTATCCAGGAAAGCGACATCCAGTAAACCGGATTGGCTTCAAGAATGGATTTGATAAGCACCAAATGTCTTGCTCTGGACAAGAAACGATGGCTTCAGTTGGTCATTCTTTTTTCTACCTTGGCCACCAGCCAGGTCTAGTCGGCAATTTTGTATCCATGAGATTTAATGTGAAATCTCAAGTATTTTAAAACCTCCTCCAACTGAAGACCTTGTAAGGGAAACTTTACATAGGCATGCCAATATTCTTGAGGTGAGCATGCTGAGAAGGTAGTGCTGTACTTTGGTCGATTAATTTCCATCCCTGTTGTTGTAGAAAATAATTTCATTACATCAAATAGAGTATTGAATTCATGTATGCCTCCATTGAGAAATATGTTCATGTCGTCCATGAATAGGAGGTGTGTTAGGATGCATTGATCCGTGATTTTGAGGCCCTGCAGCCTCCTAGGTTTTTTTCATGCAAAATTAGCCTGCTTAATCCCTCCATGACTATCGGAAAGAGAAGTGGGGAGAGTGGGAAGCCCTGTCTGAGACCTCTCCCTGCATGGAATAAGTTGGAAGCAAATCCATTTATGAGAATGCTGAAAGAGACAGAAGTTATACATCACTAATCCATCAAATGAAGGGAATAGGGAAGCCAAGGTGAGTTAGTAACATCTTGATATAGAGCCAACTAACTCGGTCAAATGCCTTAGAGAGATCAATCTTTAGAATGGCTCCTTTCAGATTCTTCAACTTCATAGAATGGAGGGATTCCTGGGCTGTGCCAATGGCTTCGTGAATATATCGATTGTGGAGGAATGTAAATTGTTCATAGGATATTCTATATGAGAGGATTGGCTTGATACGATTGGTGATGATCTTAGCAATAATCTTGTACGGGCAGTTGCAAAGGGAGATGGACTAGAAGTCATTAAAGGATTGAGGGGAGTCCACCTTAGGTATCAGGGCAATGGAAGTAGTGTTAATAGCTTCATACATTCTCCCAATAGATCTGCATTCTTCGATAACATTGAGAAGGTCTGATCTGATGGTTTTGAAGAAAGATAGGTAGAATTCCACCGACCAACCATCAGGTCCTGAGCTTTTGTCCTTCTTGAACCATTTCAATGTGCTCTCTAATTCTCCCATAGATACAGGTTTTTTAAGATCCTCGAATGAATCAGGTTCCACAAATCTAGGGAAGTGTCTAGCTATGTGAATAATTTTAGCAAGTGATGCTCTGCAGGGGAGCTTTTAAGAGATGTTGAAAGTGTGAATTCTCCAAGAGTGCCAACTAATGAAACGTATGAGTTGGTTGACCATTGGTGAGCTCCAGTATTGTAGCAATAATGCTACAACTCCTGGGGCTTCCTATCTCTCATTTTATCAACCCGGTAGTTCGTACAAACTTGGAAGCGACGGTGCTGTATGCACAAGTACTAGCTCTTGTCGCAGCTGTCACTTGGTCAGCTGGCACAAGTCCGCTAGGGCTCAAGCCAAATTCTATGGCTCACAGAAGAAGCTTTATCAATGATGGACGAAAGCTAGCTCAAAGAAGACTACTCTACTTGACAAAAATGAACTGAAAGTAAATCAAAGCATGTAAACCTAGGAAACCCTAATTTAACTAGTCTAACCTCTATAATGCAATGAATGTGAATAAAACTTCTACCAATGCTGCTACTACCTCTAATAAGTGGAAATTCATGGATCTAAACTACTTGCATCATAAAAGACATGTTTTTGTACTTTTCATTAAGTAGGTGGAATGATTGTGATTTTGTGCTTATCAGGGTTTGGTTGTGCAGATGGGATGGAGAAAGAAGGAAAGCGTGGGACAGGTTGGGGAGGCTAGGTGAGGTCCCTATGGACCCTTAGCATCCATCCACAGAGGTTTTCCACATTCAGAAGCTCAGCAACCGAGTGAATGGCCTCCTACAGGATGTCTGCAGGGGATCCTACAGGATACTCATAGGTTTCTACAGGATGCCTATAAACTGCTACAGGATGACCTACCGTGAAGGTTTGAAGTGATGGAGGAGTGATGGAATGGTAGGAAGAGATATGTGAGGTAGGGATAAGGCTGGTGATGGCTTAGAAGTGGAGGAATGAGATGGGAAATGGGTGTAGGGAGTATGTTGGAGGTAAGCGGTTATGTCAATGAAAGGTTAGGAAATGAAGTTACGTGAGGAGTGGAAGACTTTGGGAGAGGATAGAACGACATGAAGGTCGAGGAGATATGTTTTCATGCGTGATCAAGATGGAGGAGATGGTAATGGAATGAGAAAGAGGAGTGTAAATGAAACAAATGATTATGATTGTCACCAAACCGAAAATGCATCAACCTAAATTACTTATGCCATGAATTCAATGAACAGCAATCCAAAACGCGAAGAGAAATATGTATGAGGCTGTGATGAAAGTATGTGTGTGTAGGTGTGAATGAAAAGGAAGCTTGTAATCAAAACCATGACTGTATTGCAACAATCATCAAGTAAAGTAATGCTTGTTTTTGGTGCCCAGTTATGGACGGCACCCCAATCTTCAAGAGAGATGGCAGTGAGCCTTAACAGCCGTTTTGCTAGAGCTCCAATTGGTGGTATCTATCCTCTGCTACACTAAGCAAGTGGAAACAACTGCACCATAAGCAAAATCTATCCTACTCATAAGAAAACCAAATCACCAAACTGTAATTCGAATTGCATGTGCAAACGAAAACTTAAAGTGATGGAAATTAAATGGAAACAACACTACAGTAGAGGGGATCTATGGCTCTCAGGTTGGGCCCTAACCTGAGAGCTATAGTCTCCTTAAGAAACTCAGAACTAGATCACAAACTGCCTTCTTTATTCATAATCTGATGTCATGCCCAATTGGCTTACAAAAAGGAATGAAAATTGAACTGTGCTCCAAAATTACAATAACAATACAAGAGTTTCAACAACCTATCTAAGGCTAAGGCCTTCATACTTATACAAAAACGATGATCCACCAAGTGCCCTTGATTTTAGGAGCTCGGCTGTCCAACTAGAGTCTAACTGCGGATCCTGTAGGGCAGTCATAACTATTGTTCCTGTGGAACAGTTTATGACTGCTGTTCCTGTAGGACAGCTGGCTGCTTCTTAAGCTCGGAGGGGAGATGGATTTGAGCTCGGAGTTCTTGGTGGGAATCACGAGGAATGTCCCAAGACCGTGGACATCTCTCCACAAAATCAGCAGTGCCACCTCATTGTCTCATTATCCCCTTTTTCGTTGTCTCTTGCTCCCTTTTTAATGCCAAAACCTGGAATCATAATGCATTAGTCACGTAGATAAAGTGTCTAACCTTCTTCCTACAAACAACATGAATAAACTAAGAAATGCATGCATAAGAAAATAAAAAAGAATGGATTGAGCAAGTAAAATAGGCCAAAATGAGCCCAAATTGTACCAAAATTGGGGCTCATCAATTCCACCACCAAAAATTGCAGAATTCAGAGGAGGTTCAGATGAACCTACATCATAGATCAAAATAGGATGTTTTATGGTCCACGCTGGTAAAATTTTGGATCTGTAGTTGCAACTTCAGTTTCAACAGCTTCTGGCTTCACATGTGTGAGAGAGAGACCCTTTTCTATGCAGTAGAGAAGAGACTCTTTTCTGCACAGTAGAGAGAGAGAGATGTAATGAGATGGGTGAGAGAAAATGAGGAAAATTCCTCCTATATTTATACACAACTGTTGATGTTTGAATAGATGTGACTATTGGGCTTCTGAGCCTACATGAATTGTAGGTCGGCTTGATAATAATTCCATAATCAAAATAAATTCATATCCATGAATACTTATCGGAATCGGATGATCTTTAGATCAATCATACACCTCTTGATGAGAGGAATATAATGAACATATTATCAGACATGAATAATATGACGCACATGAAGTTTGGCCCTAGTTGCAAATTTTAACAAATTCTTCATTCACCTTTTTGGCCTCCTGTTCCCACTAAAATTCCATGCGATTGCCCCAAATTTGAAGGAAAAGCTAAAGAGGATCCTCAAGCCCATGTGATGAAATATCACTTATGGTGTTCTTCCAGTTATTATGTTGATGATTATGTTCATCTCTGCCTCTTTCAACGAACCTTGACATGTGTTTCCGCAAAGTGGTACATTGAATTGTCTCGAGGTACCTATGTAGACTTCAACACTTTGGCTATGGATTTCCTCACCCACTTTCAACTACCAGTTCGTTATGAAACTAGTACTCATTTTCTCACATCTCTGAAGCAATATGCCATGAGCCATATCTCTAATCATATCCATGAATGAATATGTCATTGTCACCTCATCAAATTTGAAATCCCTGATGAGTTGTTGACATAATTATTTACCAAGTCATTTGTAAACAAAATCGCTAAAGATATAGAAATGGGTGGTTATGTTACTGAGGACCAGGCTATTACTATGCTTAGTATTTGGATTTGATCTATTCCCAATCCAACATGCTATATGAAATGTTTCCTGATGCTCCAAGAAGATCTTCAGATCTGGCATATTCAAAGTCTCCCGATGTACCACTTGTTGATGGTATAATTGGATCAGTATCCCAAACTTCTGTTAAAGCTTCTTTGAAGCAAAAATTTGTTTTGAATACTAGTTCTCAATCATCCTTCAAACAATCCACCAAATCCTGGTGAAACCTCTGAGGTCAATTTCATTTAGTCTACCATGATAGATAAAGCCTTGAAAGGTAAGAAGAAGGGTAAAGGTAAAGCAAAATTTGATACCCCGAAACAGGATTTTCCTAAGTCATCTGCTGATGATGCCTCCAAAAGAAAGCCCAAATATCCTTGCCTCATTTGTGAGGAAGATCATTATACAACAAATTGTCCTCAGCATGCTGAAGTTAGTCATTTATTGAAAGGGACCTCGACTGTTTTGAAAGAGCCATTCCCATCTTAGTAGGCTCATTTGGTAGACCAACTACAATCCTATACCTCATTTGGTTCTCAGGTATGGGTTCATTACCTATCTCTATAGCCACTCGATTGAAATATTATAAAACCCATCAAAAGAAGATGGTAGAAATAGAAGCCACTGATATACCTTCTACTTCCACTCCACCTAGTTTTGGTCCTCTACATATTGAGAGACCAAATAATGAATTCTTTATTTGACTGCCTCCCAAAGGAGTGCTTCAGAAGTCATCCTATAATCTAAATGCTAGAGGTGCTCAACATTACAGTATTTTTGAAGACTTAGCTCAAGTGCCTTCGACGATGTCTACTTTGAAAGTTCTCCAAACATGCCCAACACAACGGAAGTCATTATTGTTTGCTATAGGAGGCATTGATCCTATTGATTCAAGTTTAATTACTTTCGATCTTGAAAACCATGTTCCTTGCCTTCCTCATCAGATTTCATTTTTTATTCAAGTCATTATAAAAACAAAGACGATCCATCAGACTATCATTTATGAAGGTGCTTCCACCTGCATCATGTTGGAAAGCTATTAGTTCTCCACCTATCAACCAGTTCGAGAATGCCTTGGAGGCCTTTGATGGTAGGGGCTCCTGTCATTATGGTATTCTCATCAGTTTGCCTATCACTTTGGAAGAGAAGACAGTCAAGCTAGAAGTGGAAGTTGTAGATGTGAATCTGAACTACAACCTTCTACATGGGTGAAGTTGGACCCCTGCCATGTTTTGTGTGGTTTCTTCTTTATTCTGGGTGCACCATTTTCTTCATGAAGGAAAAAATTGTCACCATCGGCCAATTATCCTTTTTATCTTTCAGTGCCTCAAATGGAAACATTCCATCTGTGGGAAATATCGATATTCCATATGAAAGTGTGGGAGCAGGTCTTTTTAAAGATTCTGCTTTAATGGGAAATTTTTCTCTCCCACCTTTGCATGTGACCTTGGTCAACATGATACCTGTTTCTACACACCCTTATATCATTCCTTCTTTGGATCAAGTTCATTTATTTGGTGATGCTATGCCACTAAGTCCTTTGGAATAAACTTATCATGATTTTTTCTCGACTTTAGTAGTAGCTTCAGAAAGTCATGTTGTTCTCAGTATGTACCTAGATACTTATTTGCAATCTCCTTGGCTTGGTTCTTGGGATTCTATGGATCCCTTGAAGGAGATATTCCCCACCGATGAGAGTATTTTTGAGGTTATGTCTGTTGATTAAATTCCTTGGAATGATTTCCATCATCGTTCTTCGTTTCTTCCAAGTCTAAGTGAGATTCCTTCATGTCTCGAAGCTTTTGTTTCTCATAACCTGACACACCCACTTCAAACACCTATTTTGGTGCATGAAGTTTTGTCCGAAGGTAATATGGGAAACATTACTACAGTCATGCCAATCAACATTTCCATTGAACCTGGAATTGTTGAGAATATTCACATTGGGGTTTCCTATTCTCCTGATGAGATCAGGGTTTACATTGATATTTTCAAAGAATTTTGAGATGTCTTCACTTGGTCATATGAGGAAATGCCTGGTATTGATCTAGCTATTGTGGTGCATGAAATACCAACGTATCCTGATGTGAAACCCGTTGGTCAATGACTCCATCCTGTGCATCCTAGGAAGGACGTTGATATTAAGGGAAAAGTTCGAAAGCTTCTAAAAGTTGGTTTTATTTACCCTATCCCATTGGCAGATTGGGTCTCTAATATCGTACCTATTACTAAAAAATAGAAGACCATTCAAGTTTGTGTTGATTACCATGAGATGAATCGCGCATGTCCTAAAGATAACTATCCTACTCCTTTTATTGATCAAATCATTGATGAGTGCAATGGGAGTGAGATCTTCTCTTTTATGGATGGTTTTTCTGGTTACAATAGATTAACATACTACCCATTGATCAACACAATACGAATTTCATTTATCCATGGGGGACCTTTCCTTATAAGGATCTCCCTTTTGGTCTTAAAAACACTAGTGCTACCTTCTAGAGAGAAATTTCGTATGCCTTTCATGATATTAAACACATTGTTCAACCTTATCTAGATGACTTACTAGCTCATTATGATAAGTGCCATGACCATCCAGACCACCTTAAAGAATCTTCCTGTGTTGTCAACACTATAATATTCATCTCAATCCACATAAATGTGTCTTCTGCATAGAATCTAGTCATCTCCTAGGTTTTGTTGTGTCCCGAGATGGTATCTAAATCGATCCTCAGAAAGTTGAGACGATTGTAAATATACCCCCTCCTTCATCATTGCACCAATTGTAGAGTTTGTAAGGAAAGACTAAATTTTATTCATCAATTTGTTTTGAATTATGTTGAGCTTGCCAAGGGATTTACTCCCTTGCTTAAAAATGGGATCCTATTTGTTTGAAATGAGATTTCCCAAAACTCTTTCAATTCTCTAAATAAAACGCTCATCAATTCTCCTTTATTGCATCCCCCTGACTATCATCACGAATATTTCTTGTACTTGGCCATAGTTGACAGTACCATTGCTATGGTGCTAGTCCAGGTTGACGATGATGGTAATGAACATGTGGTTTATTATTTTGGTCGAAATCTCATTGACATTGAAACTCGATATGCTCATGTCGAGAAGCTTGCCTTAGAAATAGTCGATGTTGTTCAAAGATTTCACCATTACATTCTTCTATGGAAGACCACTATGATTTTTGATTGTAACCCCATGACTTATATTATGACTTGTCAATTGCTTGGGGGAAAATACTCTAAATGGATTGTTATCCTGCAAGAGTTTGATTTGGATTTTTCTATTGCCAAATTGATCTGTGCCCTTCCTTCCACATACACCTCCACCAATTTTACTTAGCAGACTCCTGATGAAAATTCGTTTCTTATCAGCGCTCTCGACTTGTGGTACGGAGATATCATTGTTTATCTTCAAACCCAAACCTTTCAATCCGAGTTGTCTCAATTCGAATGACACCACATCTAGTATCAGTATCAATCTTATTGGATTATTGGTGATACATTGTACCAAGTCAGTGTTGATTATGTCCTTTGTAGATGTCTAACACTTGAAGAAGTTGGAGTTTTGAATGACTTCCATTCTCGGGCATGTGGTGGTCACATGTCAAGCTATGCCACTACTTATAAGATCCTTCACAACAGTTATTTTTTGCCTTCTATCTTCAAAGATTGTATTTTGGCCATCCAAAAGTGACATGAATGTCAGATTTATAACCGCAAACAGCGTGACCCACCATCACCCTTATACCCAGTCGTTACCATTGGCCCATTTTCTAAATGGGGTATAGATTTCATGACATGTAACCCTCACTTGGCTGGGGGACATGGCTATATCATCGTCGTCATCAACTACTTCATTAAATGGGCTGAGGTGATGCCTACATATAATGCTGACGATATCACTACTGCTCAATTCCTCTTTAACCATGTCATAGCCCATTTTGGCATCCCTCAAGCCATTGTTACTGATTATGGATAACATTTTGGTCAGTACATGATGGCAGAGCTGACTAGTCAGTTGGGTCTTCGCCGTGATAGCTTGACTCCTTATTACCGACATGTCAATGGCCAAGTTGAAGAAATTAATAAAGTTTTGATTAATATGCTTCAATGAACCATTGGAAAACGTAAAAATTATTGACATCTTATGATATTCTCAGCTCTTTGGGCTTATTTGACATTGGCTAAGACAACCACTAGTTTCACTCCATTCCAACTGGTTTATTGTTTATAGGCGACACTCCCGATCGAGTGAAAAATTCATTCGTTAAAATTAGCTATCAAGCTATTCCCCGATACCTCACCTGAAGAGGAATGATTACTTTATCTTGAAATACTTGATGAGACCCATCATATTGTTGTGATGGTGATCGAGGCACAAAAAAAATGAGTTAAATCTCATTTTGAGCAAACTATTTCTCCATGCATTTTCACTGAAGGTGACTTGGTTTTGTTGTATGACCAAGGCAATGATAAGTTGGGAGTTGGGAAGTTTGAACCTATGTGGCATGGACCATATATTGTTAAACGTGTCTTGAAAAAAGGCACATAGGAGATAGTTGACTACGAAGGTAATGCATTATCACAACCCCAAAATGGGCTTTATCTTAAAAAGTATTATGCATGAATTTCGTGTAATTACTTTTGTACATTAGTGTGTGAATTCATCGGTGTGCAGCTTTGATTTTTTGGCATGCTTATTTTCTTTGCAGACATGTTCCTTCTGCTTACCTTGTGTTCCACTTGGTTTGCAGATGTCGTTAAACCATTATGTTTTTTTTGTTGATGGTGCTTTTCATAGCACACAGAACTTATCTTCCACAGCTTGGGCACTCTATGCCCTTGATAAATTTATAAGGTATTTTCCTGGGACAAACAACTAATAATATTTCTGAGTATAGTGCATTTATTGAACTGTTATTAGAAGCAGTTTCTCTTGAAATTAGAAATTTAATTATTAAGTTTGATTCACAACTCGTTGTGTTACAATTAAACAATCATTATTCAGTAATAAATCCACAAATTTTGTGTATGTATCTACGTGTTCAATTACTAGAAAGAAATTTTGATTATATCACATATCAACACCTTCCATAGAATCTGAATACATTAACAGATGCATTAACAAATTATGTTATTGATAGACATTTGCATAACTTATAAAATTGATCACATCATCATGATACGTGAACACATAAGTAGAATATAAAACATGCGTATATATATATATATATATATATATATATATAATATATATATATATATATGCACCTTTCAAAGTTTGTTCATCGAAATCTAAAAAAATAAAATAAGTGTTTTGGGACACATGGCCTTCAAAGCCAACAATAGTGCAAAAAACATGACTAATAAAGGCTATTCATCCACATGATTCTATCGATAACATGAGACTGCTCTAATCACTTGGCCTAAAAGTTGACGCAGTCTCACAAATAATCCTATTGTATGCCTTTGGTATCACAGTGGCATGTCATCTATAGTCACATATTATGGAATCCCTCGAGTGATAACTTCCAGATTCTGTTCCATCTTCACCATAGGATCTACTCCTTCAACGTAAAGAGCATCCTCTATCTGACGTGTTACCCACCATGTTATTGGCAACATGCCAGGAGGCCTTTATGGTCCCACATCTGCACATTTATCACAAGATTCACTTTAATAAAAAACACTCATGAAACTTGAAAAAATTCCAAAAAACAAGTTTTACCTACATCAGTCCACTATTCACTCGGTGGTGGAGGTAGATCTAGATCCCATCTGAAGTTTGTACTTGCATAGGCATAGTCATCCACAATGATCAGTTGGCGATGCAACCAACTGAAGAACTGTGGAGGGAAATGCATCTATTGGCCCCCTCCTCCTCGAGGCATGAGCTCATTCCATCTGATCAACCTCAGATCTCGTGGAGCAGGATCCCATGCCTCTGTCCACTGATACCAAAATATGGGCACATGCTCCAGAAAGAAAGTGACCAAGATCGAACCAAAGCTGAACTACTTCAGGTTTCCCCGCTTACCTTTAGTCAATTGCCTCTTCATGTTGGCCAATAACCCATCACACCAATTGAACACCATTGGAGTAAGGCAATCTACTGCATACTGGAATTGAGATTTCGAAATCTCATGTACATCTTGTGACTCAACTATATGAGCCATGGTGTGTAGGAGTTTCCTCAAGGGAAGATTGTCGACAATCAGTATCTTCACCTTCTTGCTCACTATTGTCTCTACATCTGCGCAATGCCTCCTAATTAGGGCATTGGTGCTCTTACCTCCAAGATGAGATTTGAAGAGTTGAACCCTTTCTCCTCTTCTAGATAATCCAGTAATGAAGTAGATGTCTAGTACTTCCAACTCTAGTTCTTGGTCTCCAATGAGGAAGATCTCCCGATCAACATCCCATAAACTGATCAGATAGTGTAGCAGCTCGTTTTGGGTTCTAAGTCTTGTGGTTTAGAAGAATTTCAGTAGCCCAGAGTTCCTCAAAGAATTCATCCATTCTAGATCTTGGGCAACCTGGTGATCTTTTGCCTCATGGCCTCTTTCCTTCCATTCGATAACCGCATTGTTGAAATCTCCTGCAAAACAACCATTAACATTGATTAGATGCTTTTCCATGGTAAAAAATCAGGAATCTCGCTCAAAAGAAGAAGTTTTTCTTCAATGTTTACACCTTATGGCCATCGTGTCTGTTTTTATTAATCTCATGATGGCAGCGTGAGAGCCTTTTAGGCTCAGGGGTGAGCATCGTGAGTCTAATGAGAAAACTCGTGATGGTTGCACTCAATATAAAAAAAATGAAATCCTCTCTTCTGGAAAGAAAAAACCCAAAGAAAAAGCATAAAATAAATAAAATGCAAGAGAAAGGACAAAACTCTTACCTGCAACGGACAACTCGTGAAGTGATGCCCTAGATCTCCCACATTGCTTGCCTGAAAAATCAAAGAAAATGGGGTAAAATTCGCTCTCCAATTTACTCCAAGTGAAATGGAAAAATGATTTTACTTTTGGTCTATTTATTAGTTATAAACATATTTTTTCCAATATTTTATTGTTTCTCAATATCAGTGATGTGTGGTTGTCTTTGTGTAGTTATAGGTCTTTTTGGAATAGAAAGTGATCATTTTTTAATGATTCAACGAGTTTTTGTTTTATCTCTTTTTCAGACTGATTAAAAAATAAGGAAAAAGAAACCCCCCTGGATTTATCTTTAAGCTCTTTTCTGACTCTGGAAATATGAAAATATTTCTAAGTACTCGTCTTTTCGAGCTCATTACATTAAATGAATTGACGTTGTCTTAGTATACATTTACCCCTTTTTTGAGTTGGGATTGACTATTTACGGAAAAAGGTACACCTTGGTCGATATGGTCAAGAGGTTCTCTCGAATATTGTTTTCTACTTTTTCGGGTTCGAGAGACAAATTACGAAAATAGACATGATGGAGTTTTCTTTTTCTTCTCTTTTTCAAACTCTCTAAATATGAAAAAGACATCGAGTTATTCTTTGATCAGACTCATTAAAAAATTAACGATGAAAGACTTGTCACTTTGATGATATCAAGTTTCTCCTTTCTAGAACTTGTAAAACTTACTAGGATGGATTCATTCGAAGAAGGAACTTATACAACAATCATATGCTATCCCCTTTAAGCTTTTGATAAAAAATAATTGGGGTACTCACTAGAAATAGTGTCAAAAATTAAAGTGAAACATATCTTGTATAGGAAGCATGTCACTCTTGAACATGACACTCATTTGCATCTCGTGTTGGGTTTGGGATATCCTTGCTCAGTTACTTGGATTTCTAGGTTTGGGTGATCCATTTTTACTCTCATCTGACTATTCAAGTTTGTCATCATGATCCTTAGTCCTATGTTGAGTCAACTGATGCCACACTTCGGAGTCGTGTCGTCAATATGTTCAAGAGAAGTCTTATCTGCAGTTTGTTACCTATACATTATCTGACCTTTTGCTAAATTATTGATCATACTCATTCATATCGCTTTACTCCTTGTTTCATGTCGATGATGGGGGAATCAACATGGCCCTCCTTTGATGGGTCACTTCCTATTGACTTCAGCTCATTATCCAAGAAGGTGACTTAGAAACTCCCTTTTAGTACCTTAGATATTGCATGCCTTAATGGAAATTTCATCGCATCCAACGACAAGCTTTGATCATTGGCCTTCTATCAGATGATTCCACCAGTGTTCGACTTCAACTTCATTTTCACATTCACGGATTGTACTGTCGTACCTTGAGGACCATTGTCATTATTGGTGGTTCCTCTCGTGCCTATTAATGGTCCACATCATTGGCCGGTAATCAAGTGGTTTTCTAGCATGTTCAACTTTGAAACATTCATTCGAATGTCAGAATTTATAATTTGATCGAGTTGGGATGGAGCATAAGACCTTGAGTTTTGTTTGATATAACTCAGGCTTCTTGGAGTTATGTATTGTTCATGATTGTACACATGTTTCTTCTATATGGATGGGTGTGATCATACCATGGGACTTTATATTTATAATGAGGATCCTCCTATCTTGAATGGCTGTGTCTATATCTTGGGTCTTAGATTTACAGATGATCCTTCTCATTTGGATGGATGCGGCCAGCCATGGATCTTTTCACATAGTCCTTTCTATCCGAATGGTTCCAGTGATACCGTGGATTCATGTTTTGATATCAGATATGTATATGTATATGCGTCCTTAATTTCATGGTCTCCTGACAGTGATATTTCTTGTCGTTGCAAAATCTCATAAATAATATCAACCATCACTCCCTGTTCTGCCTTCATGCTTTAGGGTGAATCTGTTACACAATGTTTTGTCACACCTCCTACACTTCCCTATGTCATACCCTAAAGTGCCTAAAACTTGGCAATAAAGTAGTACACCCATCCTGATATGTAGATCAGATCCTCCCTAAAATATTGATGGGAAAATTCCTTGAGCCTTACTTGAAGAAAAGGGCTCTAAAACCCTAATTTAGAATCATTGCAATCATGAAACTGGGAACCCATGTTGGTCGCTAGTTAAATTATACTAGCATCGTGATGTCAATGCCCTTTTGGCTTCGATACCCATGATGATCCCTAAAAGGAATTTTTTCCCAAAGAGGAAAAGAAGCTTCGTGATCTAGAGGCTTCCAGAACAATGAGCTAGAGGTTGTTCGATTTCTCTCAACTTGGCCCTTTGGTCTTATCCCTATGAGCTACATCCTTGAGATGAGGGCCTTCTTCTATCTTTGGAGAGATCCTAACTCACTTTCCCTTCCTATATATTCATCCTCTTCCATTCCCAAATGATTGGTCTTTGGCTATTTGCACCCTTACACTGAGATAGTGCCTACGTGCTACTCATTTGGCTTGGAGAAGGAGTTCTTGGAGAGCTTGAGCTTGGACTTGTACAGTCATTCAAGGAGAGATTATTGACATCAAGGCTTGGTTGTATGCTTCCCCCTTTATTTTATTAATATATACAACTACTAGTTCACTTTCCATAAATGTTTGTATTAATGCATCATTTATCTTAGTGATACTTGATTTTTTAAGTGGATTATTTTTTATTATGCTATTTCTACTTGTATGCTTCATTGTGTCTTTGATCCCTTGTGCGGGTATTTGAACGTTGTGAGTAGTAGAGCTGAGCTTGAGATGCAAGTGATTCAAGGTCTTCAACAATTGAGTACGTTATAACATTAGAATGAGGTAGGCCATCTTCCTCTTCTCTCATTTCGATTTTAATGTAGGAAAGTGTCTTTGTAGATTGTCATGTAGGTTGCTAGTCCCACTCATTGGGCTAGAGGGATCATCTGTGTCCATTTTCCTAGACAACAAGACCTCACAGTAGTCTAGTGGATTTTGGCCTGGGAAGGCTCCTTATGATCCTACTGCTGCAACACGCACTATTGGCAGGGCCCTCGATGAACCTACAAGGCCCGCTAAACTACTTGTGCTTCTCAGTCTTGGGCATTTAGTCGCTATATGACCCTCTATTAGGTAGTGAGTGCGCCATACATTGGGTCTCATTGTCCGAACCGATTGTAAGTCTTTTAACTTCTCCATCAGACTGTCGAACTATTTTGGAGGCCCATGATCGATGGATCCTAACATCACATTCCTCCCCGATACTCATGGGGTACCCTCCCATAGCCTCTATGTGCATTTCTTGCTCCAAACCATCTTGGATGGTTTTGATCTTCTGCTATGTCAATGGGGTCTGAGTAAGGGGTAGGAGTGCCTTAATAAACCAATCCCTCTAGTGATTGGGGTCTATTGTATAACTTAAGTTGTCGATTACATCTTTGAACCTCTCCATTAATTCTCAAGCAGTCTCTCCTTCCTTCTGCTTGATCTCCCACAGTTCTGACAGTCCTTGCTGATCTGTTTGCGGTAGTTTGAACTCTTGCACACATTTCTTCTTGATGTTGTCTATGGAGGGACTCTTGGTTAGGTAGAGGCAGTGCCAACAAAGAACTATACAACCGATACAATTGCAAGGTTCATCTTCGAAAACATAATATCCAGGTCCGAGTGTCTGAAGATCCTAACCAACGATCAAGGGACTCACTTCATAAATGAAACAGTTGCATCTCCCCTAAAGAATTTATTGGTCCAAAATCATAAGTGCATCCCTTACCATCCTAGGCTAATGGAATGATTGAGGCATTCAACAAGATACTTGAAAAGGGCATAACAAATATTATTTCAGCAAAATGAGATGATTGGGATGAAAGGGTGCCAGCCACGTCGTGGGCATAAAGAATGACAGTAAAGCTATCATACAAACAAACATCATTCCAATTGGTGTATGGGTAAGAAGTGATAGTACCAATGGAATTCATAGTACAAGGTTTTTAGCTGAATTCCACCAATCATTCAAGCAACAGAGACAAAAGTCTTGGCATGACAAGCACATTAAGAACAAGGGTTTTGTAGGATGAGATCATGTTCTGTTATATGACAGTAAATTTCAAAAGTTCCCAAGCAAGTTTCAGATGCATTGGTTGGCCCATTTATAGTTGTGTAGGTCAAAGAGTCTGGTGTGGTGAATCTAGCGCAACTAATTGGAATATTGGTACTAGGATGGGTGAATGTTACATGCCTAAAACCTTTCCACAAGTCCAAAGTCATATCATCAAATTGAAGGGGTCTCAGAAATTCAATAACACTTATTCAGCCCCATTTTCATTTCTTTTCCTAGCAAATAAATATTGCATGTCAGTTTGACACCAAAACCCACATGTGGTCCACACTTTATGAATCTTATCCATCGTACTCTGAGTCTTTTCCAAAATAAGTAGGAAATAATACGCATCTCAGATAATTTTTCATAGGATCTTTTCCTGTTATGGATTAAATTAACTAATAAGTGTCAGCCATTATGGAAACTTTATTACCCATGTTGGGCTGTGTTATATTCTTTCCACGACTAGCCCATGTAGTTAACTGGGGGGTTAGAAGGGGGGTGGAGCCCCCCCCCCCCCACCTCACTTTGTTGCACTGATTGTGTAGCAGGGGGGTTACAAGGGGTTTGAGGTGTGCAGGTAACCCCACTTTATGGGGTCTAGGGCAGTTCCTGGAAAATTTTGGTTTTGGAACCTATGTTAGGTTGGGCAGACCAACCTATGGTTTTGTGCATGATTTTCGCACATGTTTTTGGACGCAATGGTTTTTGGTCCATGGTATTGGATGCTTTGGCATGTATAAATATGTATTATAACATTGAAAGGAACATAATAAAAAATAAAGCTGGTAGTCCCGGTTTTTGGATTCAGGGGAAAATATTTGTGTATATGTGTTTTATGTGTTATGATCTTGCATTATTTATTTTCTGTGTTTTAGAATTCATATGCAGGTAATTTCTATACGGGGTTAAAACCTACATTTGGTATCAGAGCTATTTTGGCTTCAAGGGGATGCCTTTGTTGCTGAGGGATTTTGCTTGGGCCTGTGGTAGACCTTGTTCAGTGGGAGATCTGTGAGATTTATTTTGGTGGTGAAAGAAGATGGCGAGAAGTGGAAAGATAGAGATCGGGAAATTTAATGGTCAGAGTTTTGAGTTTTGGAAACTCAATATGGGGGATCTATTGGTGGATAAAGATCAGTGGATCCTGGTAGATCTAGGCACTAAACCAATGGGAGTGTCTGATGAAGAATGGAAGAAGTTAGATCAGAAGGCAAAGAGCACAATACGATTGTGTGTCTCGGATTCAATATTGCTTAATGTATCATTGGAAGCTACGACGAAGGCTTTGCAGGACAAGTTAGGGACTTTGTACCAATATAAGTCTCTGGTGAATAAACTGTTCCTACGAAAAAAGATATATAACCTGAGGATGAAAAATGGAGACTCGATGACAGAGCATCTAAATTCGTTTAATAATATGGTAAGTCAGTTATCATCTGTTGATATTAAAATTTCAGATGAAGATAAGTGCATCAATTTGTTGTGTTCTCTACTAGATTCATGGGATAGTTTGGTTATTGCAATAGGTAGAAATGCAACTGCCTTGTAGTTTGATGAAATAGTCTCATCCTTGCTGATTGAGGAGATGAGATGGAAAAATATGGAGAGCCAGAATGGTGATGTCTTGTCTGTACGAGGATGGTCCTAGAACAGAAACAAAACTAAGTCATCGAGTGGGAGATCTAAATCTAGAGGGAGATCTAAATCTCCAAGAAAACCTGTAAATGTGGTGTGTTGGAAATGCGAAAAGGAAGGGCACTACAAAAGGGAATGTAAATCTAAAGCTCCTGATAAAGGAAAGGGATCTGATGGTGCTCCTTCTGTAGAGGAGAAAACCACCTCAGATGAAGGTGGGGATGTGTACTTGGCTTCTTCAAGTACAAATGTAGATCATGAGGCATGGTTGATTGACTCAGGTGCATCCTTTCACTTCACTCCCCATAGAGAGTGTTTCTGTGAGTATGATAAATATGATGGTGGTAATGTCTTCTTAGGGGATGATAGGAAGGTTAGAATCGTTGGTCGTGAAAAAGTAAGGTTGAAGTTGCAAGGTGGAAGGGTTAGAACACTTCCGGTTGCTCTGCATATTCTTGCATTAGCCAAAAGTCTGATTTCTGTAAGCAAGTTGGATGATGCAGGTGTAAAAATAGTGTTCGAGAAGGATACCTGCAAGATGGTTTGGGGAGACCTCGGATTGATGAGGGGAGTTCAGACTGGAACTCTGTACAAGATGCAAGATAGCATTGTTGTTGATGGGTGCAACAGTTCTGTGGTCCCTAAAAGTGGAGTAGAAAATCTAGTGGTTTTTGGAGAGAAGACCATGCTGTGGCATCAAAGGCTTCGACATATTGGAGAGAAGGGCCTTCGAATACTTCATGGTAAAGGTATGGTAGAAGGTATAAGTAATAACTCTCTGGATTTTGATTTTTATGAAGATTGTGTATATGGGAAGTAGAATTGGGCGAGTTTCCCCTCTGGTGATAAGCGGGCAAAACATATATTAGATCCTGTACATAGTGATGTGTTTGGACCTATGAAGGTTCCATCACTAGGTAAGTCTGTGTACTATGTATCATTTATAGATAACTTTTCAAGGAATACATGGATATATTTCCTTAAGAAGAAACATAAAGTCTTTAACAGGTTTAAAGAATTTAAGGCTCTCGTCGAAAACTAGACAGAGAATAAGATAAAGGTGTTGAAGACAGATAACAGTGGAGAGTTTTGCAGTAAGGAATTTGAATAATTCTGTAAGAAGTTTGGTATAGCATGATAGGAGACTACTACATAGACACCTCAGAAAAATGGAGTTGCAGAAAGAATAAACAAGACGTTGATGGAAAGGGCAAGAAGCATGCTCATTGGTGTCGGGTTAGGATAGGAATTCTCGGCAGAGGCAGTGGAGACAACATGTTACCTGGTCAACAGATCACCTTCATCAGTATTGGAGGATAAAATTCCATAAGAGGTATAGACTAGTAAGAAACCCTCTCTTTCACATCTGTGGGTATTTTTATGTGATGCATATGTACATGTTCCATAGGAGAAACGAACCAAGTTGGATAGTAAATCAGAAAAGTGCATCTTTATTGGGTATAAGGATGGTTTAAAGGTTTATAAGCTTTGGAACCCAATAACAAGGGAAGTTGTGTAAAATCGAGATGTGGTGTTCACAGAGATGAAAGATGTTATTAAACATGAATTCCAACCAAAGGAACCTAAGAAGATAGAGTTTGAGCTAAAGGAGGAAGAATCAAACTCTATAGTAGAGGAGGAATCAAAAGATGAAGAGCCACAAACTCCAGGTGTGAGAAGATTAGTTCCAGAAAGAAGGCGACTAGAAAGGTATAGTCCATCTGCTTTCTATTTAAATTTTGCTTTATCTATTATTGATGATGATCCCAGAACTATGAAGGAAGCAGTAGATTCAAACGATGGAAAACTCTAGAAAGAGGCCATGGTTGATGAAATGGCATCTTTGCACAAAAACGAGGCTTAGGATTTGGTGGAGTTGCCAGCTGGAAGGAAACCCATTGGCAACAAATGGGTGTTCAAGAAGAAGACAAATGCAGAAGGAAAGGTGGAGAAATACAAAGCTTGGTTGGTAACAAAAGGTTATTCCTAGGTGTTAGGAATTGATTTTGGTGATATTTTTTCTCCTGTTGCCAAGGTAACTTCTATTAGATTACTGTTATCTGTTTTTGTTGTTTTTTATTTTGAGGTAGAATAGATGGATGTGAAGACATCATTTCTTCATGGGAATCTGGAAGAGGAGATCTACATGAAGCAACCTGAAGGTTTTGCAGTGAAGGGTAAGAAAGAACTGGTATGCAAGTTAAATAAGTCTCTATATGGGTTAAGATAGTCACCAAGGATGTGGTATCAGAAATTTGATACATTTATACGGGGACTTGGTTTCACTAGAAGAAAAGAAGATCACTGCGTGTATTTTAAATTGATTGGTGACTATGTTATTTATTTGGTCTTGTATGTGGATGATATGCTGGTGGTTGGAAATGACAAAGAAATTATCCAGGATTTGAAGACCCAATTGTCCTCCAAATTCGAAATGAAAGTTCTTGGTGCTGCAAACTATATTTTGGGCATGGAAATTAAAAGGGATCGGGAAAAGAGGAAGCTTTGGTTAAACCAAAGGAAGTATGTCAAGACAATATTGCAGAGATTTAATATGCAAGATAGTAAACTGGTGAAGGTTCATATTCCTGTAGGTGTAAAGTTATCTATTGAACAGTGTCCGAAGACACAAGAAGAGGAAGAGGACATGTCCTATGTTCCATATGCAAGTGCAGTAGGTAGCTTGATGTATGTAATGGTCTGTACTAGACTAGAAAATGCACATGTAGCGGGAGTATTGAGCAGGTTTATGTCAAAACCAGGAAAGGAGCATTGGACAACAATGAAGTGGGTTTTCAGGTATTTGTGTGGCACTAGTGATTATGGTTTGTGCTACCAAGGAAGACAAAGATTGGACAAAGTTTTGGATATTAATGGCTTTATTGATGCAGACTGGGTTGGAGATCTAAATGAGAGAAGAAATACAAGTGGGTATGTGTTTAACCTATTTTGAGGTGCAGTCAGTTGGATGAGTCAGAAACAATCTATAGTGGCACTATCAACTATAGAGGCAAAATACATGGCAGCCACCCATGCAAGAAAGGAAGCAGTTTGGCTATAGAGAATGTGTTCAAGTATGGGGTTAGTACAAGGAACTATAAGGATATACTGTGATAGCTAAAGTGCAATTTTCTTGGCAAAGAACCCTGCATATCATTCTAAGATAAGGCACATTGATGTTCAGTATCACTTTGTGAGGGATATGATAGAAGACAAAAAGGTGTTGCTGGTAAAGGTGGACACTTTGAAGAATATTGCAGATGCATTGACAAAATATGTGAGCTCTGAGAAGTTCTCTTGGTGTAGAGAAACAATGGGTGTTTCCGGGTTGGATAAATGACTAGCTCTCTTGTGCCCCACTATGGAAAGAAAACAACAAGTGAAAGAATGTTGGGTTGTGTTATATTTTTCCATGACTAGCCCACGTAGTTAACTGGGGGTTAGAGGGGGGGCAGAGCCCCCCCCTTCGTTGCGCCGATTGCATAGCAGGGGGGTTAAAGGGGGTTTGAGGTGTATAGATAGCCCCAATTTATGGGGTCTGGGGCAGCGTCCTGGAAAATTATGGTTTTGGAACCTATGTTAGGTTGGGTGGACCCATCTATGGTTTTGTGCATGATTTTCGCACATGTTTTTGGATGCGATGGTTTTTGGTCCATGGTATTGGATGTGATGGTTTTCAGCCCATGGTATTGGATGCTTCGGCATGTATAAATATGTATTATAACATTGAAAGGAACATAATAAAAAATAAAGTTGGTAGTCCCTGTTTTGGGGTCCAGGGGAAAATATTTGTGTAAATGTGTTTTGTGTTATGCTTTTGCATTGTTTATTTTCCATGTTTTAGAATTCGTATGTAGGTAATTTCTATATGGGGTTCAAACCTACAATCCATATGCTCCAAATTGTCCATTCCCATGCTACATCATCTGATTCAAGCCTAAGTCAATTGATGGCAGAGTAAAACGATTGATTCTGCATAGGAAATTTTTTGTAGTAATATTCAGTCAGAAATGTCATGTCGAAGCTTGTCTACTTAATCTACATGGCTCTGTAGGAAGTTCCAGAGTTTCAAACGCAAGTGGTAGAAGAGTTCGAATTTTAGCTTGAGCACCAACACCAACAAAAGTATAGTATCTATTGAACTCCAGTAACCATAATCTATTAGAAGCGCATCAAAATGACTAAGGCCATTATATTAGTCCCTGAGGATAAATTGGATGAACGATTGCAGTTCTTGAAACTCTATACAACAAGTATTATAAGTTGACGGTAGTGGATAATGATCTTTCCAATTTTTTCCAATTCCTAGCCTTAAAACTAGAAGTATACATAGAGGAGGTTCCGAAAGGGGATGGCATCATGGTCAAAAGAGTTAAATCTACATTCAAGGGCCTTCAGTGCTCTACATTGATCAACCTCAGAAGTTTACTAGTTTTTGGGACACAATTGGCTGCAATGAAGTGTACAAATTTCCATGCAAGGAGGATGCATCGCAGGTCATTGTGGCTAGATAAGGAATACCCGATTCATATATATGACATCTAGTGCTTAACATGACTCTCGACGACAGGGAATGTTGTTTCTTTTGTATTCCAAAAATGAATGAAATGGTGAAGAAATAAGGTGAAAGCCACTACTACGACAAGTATAAAACCAAGTGCGGAGGCAAGGGAGCCAAGATTGACCTAATAAACAAGGCATAGATTAAATTCACCTGTTATATCATAGTAGGGAAGTCGATGAGACACTTTGACATAAATGAATGTACTCTAGACACCATTTTAGTTTCGGAACACTGTTTCAAAGGAACTTTTCTCAACTCGTCCACCTTCCTGCTCAACGAACTCTTTGATGTTTGTGAACACCTATACAAGAGAAGCATCAACTTTATCTTCACATATTTTCTCATGAAATTGGAAATGTGGAAGTGGTGTCCACCTAGAGGCATGGAGCTTACACCAATCTAAGAAGAACAACCAATATCACTGAGGTATGATCCCTGGAGAACCTTAGGAGACCCGAGCAGTAAAAGGGTCAATGAGGCAACCTTCAATGAATGGTATTAAATGATTATTGCCATAATCAAATAGGCAGAGTAGATCCCCAGAGTGTTGTTGGGTGAGTTTTCTAAGTATTTCTGGTTCGAGGTCACCCATGGACATACTTATATAAGACCACAATGTGTCCATCTGGAGACATTCCAGATGAGGCCACAAAATTTTTCTTTTGCTAATGCAGCATTCCACACTGAAGTTGGGTCATGGACAGGGGTTGTGTGTGAGATTATGGAGGGATGATACAAGTTCCTATTTGCAGGCATGCAACTATAACCTTCATCAGGAGAAGCACCAGGGGGAAACAAGAAAAGAGAAACTAAGGATGAGTTACGACCCATGTTTCCCCAAATGCAAAAACAAATTTCTTAACTCAGGAAAAAAATTGTAAGTTTCACGGGCTCCTCAGGTAAGAGCACTCTGTCCATCACATTTCAAGGGTACTCATTGTTTAATCCAATTTTCACCACCCCACTATTTATATAAATCCCTCACATCATCCCTCATGCACAACCTAAACCAACCATACCTAAGCCAAAAAGTGAAGAAGAGCCAAAACTCCCCCTGCTAAGAAGCCTAAGATAGCTCCTATAGTTCATATTGTTGACCTAATTAGTGAGGCAACTCAATTAGAGTCCTCCTCACCCATAATTGAAGAAAATCCCCCATCTACATCTACAATTTCACTTGGGTCATGGGATCCATCGCCACACACCACCTCCACCTTCGCAACCCTATTTGAGACCATCCCCCCTGGTACCTAAGTGGACACAGAAGAAAAGGAATTTGACTTAGTACAATGGTACATAGGGTTGCTCTAGGGTAGCGACACTCAAACCTCCTCACTGGTATCCATGCTCCTATAGTTGGGCCCACTTCTAGGTGAGGATCCAATCACCTCCACATCGCAGTCTATGGGAACTCAACCCTACCAACCCACCCTACCAACCCACCTTTCAGATAAATTTCCCTATAGTCCTAAACCATGTTATCATTCCATCTATTATGCCCTTATATCAATAGGTGTCATATATCATGATTGACTTGGTTTAGTTTTGAAATATGTCCATACCTTTACTTGTTTCAAATTTTTTCCATATTTGTAAAAAGGCAGAAAATAAAAAATACAAAAATGTAAAGAGGGTATACCCTAAAACAAAATCAAAGGGTGAAAATAATAAAAAAGAGGTCAAAAAATGAAAGAAAATGAACCCCAAGAAAAAATAAAAGACCAGGAAAGTGTGCAAGTCTAAATGCCACTACTTATTTACTTTTGTATAGTAAAAATTGTGTGCATCTTGTCACCTATGCCACAATTCATGAATAGTCAAATAATTTAAGCTTGACTAGTTCATATTTCAATTTCAGGTTGTAGAAATAGAGAATAAAGATCTGACCAAACAGTTTAATCTTGGTAGATAAGTAGATAGGTAGAGTGAATAAAAGGAGCTCAACAGTTTAATCTGAGCCATTGGATGTAATAAGTGTAGATTTAGATAGATATCACTATGTAAAAGAAAAGAAAATTTGAAAAGGGTTTGCCAGTTTAAGTGCACCCTAATAAAGAAGTGAAAATGCCAGGGTAAAGTAGGTAGGGTAAGTAGATGATGGTTACAGAATAAATATGTGATGAATGATAAGTTTAAGTGTTTAAATCCTTTACTATCATCACTAAGCAAAGGCATGTATCACATGAAAGGCACATCAAGCAAGCAAAGTAAAAAATAATTAATTTCCCTACACATTTCCCCTAAATATTCACTAATTTCGCAAGTACTAAAGGTATTTATCAAAGTTAGAGGGGCTCAGAGCATTTTTCTAACTTTTGGAGGGACCAGACCCTCGGCCCAATAATTTATAATGCCTAAGTACTTAAGCCCCTTCATCAATATTCAACCCCCCTTCATAAGTTATTCATTTCCCTAATAAAGCTTTTCCTAAGTAAAATCCTATTTTACTTAGGGAAAAATAAAACACTCTCCATATAAACCCTCATATTCACTTAGACTAAGTTTTAAATGTGTGTGATGAAAATGTTTTAAACTTAGTGCGCATTTCACATTCCATAAAGTCATATTAACCACTAATGTTTATTATATAATTCCCCTATATAACAACATTACCTACTCTCGTATTATTATAAATATACAAAAACCCCAAATATTACATATTCTGCCCTGATGGTTAAATATAGCCATAATAAAGTCCATAAATGGAATTAATTAACCAATCCGTGGTTAATTAAGAACCTGGCCCCCGCCATGCTAAAGCAAGGATTAATTAATTCCCACAATTAATTACTAACTTTTCGGACCAATCGCTTTACCTCCGATATGATTAAAACTTTAATTAATATTGGGTTCGCCCTCCGTTAACCTTTCGCCACTTCACCTCCCCAACAATCATCTGATCGGATCTCGCAGATCCGAAGGTCATCGTGCATGTCATACGGGCCTCCGCCATCAACATTTAGTGTGCGATGATGAGAGCTTTTGTGAATAGTACATGTGCTATGTGTCAAGCATCATATGGAATCGAGTGGTCTCACCCAAATACCACTTACCCCCCGCTAGCGGTGCGATGAAACCTGCTTACTGCCTCTCGCTAAAGACAAAACATCAAATCACCTCCCTGCTAATGCCATCTGCTGAAATCTCGAACCCGCCAAAAGCTTTGACTTTTGCATAAAAACAAAGTTAAACAGTTTTTCGTCCTTATTCTGAAAATGTATGCATGCAACCTGAACATTGAAGTCAATCAGCTCGTACTCCAACTGTCAACCACCCTGAAACTTGCAGTATGATGCCTCTCCAGTCCACCATTTGTACCAGTGAACCTACTCTCCATCTCCCATCACTGAAAAATAGGTATTTACTAGTTTCCTTCTAGAAACCCTATAAATACTTGATTGCCTCTGTAATTACTTTGAAAAAACCCAAATTCATTATAATTCAGTTACTGAATTTAGAATTCAAGACTCCCAAGACCCTCTGTTTTCACCAATTATACTTGAAAACTCCATTTTCCTATCTGAATCCACAAGAACCAGAATGGAAACCCCCGTGGCCCTCAGTATAGCTCCTATCACCACCCCGCACAAAGACTTGGATTATCTGCCTTTAGCAGATAAAGATTTTCAAATAAAAGACTTTGTAACTGAAGAAAGCTCCTTGAAAGTATTTTGTCAATGTCAGGACAATTACCTGAATGGTTTCGATCCCATAGGACTTTGGGAATCAAATCTCCCAAGGTACATGCTCCCTTCTATTCATATTTTCCTTAACATTATCCATCAATGTCACGCCAATTAAAATCCCACCCTCAGAACAATAATGTCCCCCAATCAAACTGTTCTCTTCATAGTTACTGCAGATTCAATCAATGAAATACTACAGTTTCAGCCCAGTCAAGACCTCACCCCCATTTTCCTTGGAGAATTACTAGAGAAATCATCTAAATTGTCCCAGTCTAAACTTAGTTGCCTTTTCCAGATTTTTATGGATAAACAACATCAATCCAAAGATCATCCTCCTTATGTGTCATCTTTCTTCACACATATAGGTAAAAATATAGTCAATATGATGGTTGCAGTCATGGGTTTCAATACTAGTGAGTACGTGGATGAATTGACTCTAGTTTTAATGTCCATTTTTACCCCTAATCAGCCTCCTGCTATCAAATATAATTATGGTGCTTTTATTGCTGAGAAAATCCATGACCAGTTCATGAGACTAGAAAATGAAAAGGTATTCAAGTATTCTATAATCATATATCACGTTTTCCTTTATTATTAGTCTGACAAGTTCCCATTCTCTGTAAATAAACTTGATACAAAGGGTAATCCCAGATCTGCCATTTTTTTGACCTCCATTTTCCATGATTCACCTCCTTATTCATACAATGAATTCATTGACTAGTTTGTCCACCTAGTGACAACCATGTTGATAGGAAATCCTCCTCCTAGGATTAGTGATGAATTGAAAAGAATTCTTTAGCTCTCAAAGTAGTACAAGATAGGTGACTGGTACTTGTACCAGAATCACACAGAGATTAGAAATTATGGTTGTGAACTCCCTCCGTTCAAACTACCAAAGTATGTTCCTATGAGGTTGTTTGCCTTGGAATATTATAGGAAAATGTTAAACTCTGGTCAAACTCATTTCACCAAGGCCAAGAAGAAAGCGCAATTGAGAATCAAAGACCACCTAGGCCCATTTTTCTGCAACAATAGAGAAGCAAGCAAAAGAGAAGAAAAAATCCTAGAAAGAATCAGATTAAATAAAATCTTCACTTGGAGATATGATCCTCAAGTTTTCATTTGTGATAGGAGAATGAAACACAAGCTGTCACCATATATCCATCACAAAATCCTTGAAATAGAACAATATGCTAATATGGATGAATGGAGGGAAGGGACTCTAGTTGAAATGGATAGTGATCAAGTTGATGTAGAAAATGTGATGAAAGACTTAGAAAAGAGGCTTGCCCTAGACTCTTGTGAACAGGTACCAGTTGAATCTACTCAAAAGCCAACACCAGAGCCTAGTGCCTTTATAGTAGAACCACCATATGAACAAGATCAGGGAGAAAGAACTCTAGCATCAGAACAACCTGAAATCTCTAAAGAACAAGCTCCACCACAACCTCATCCAACACAGGTAAATATGGGAAACCCCCCCATTTTGCAGACTCCTCTAAATGAGAAAAGAACTTGAAAAGAGTCAGGGAAGTAGCTACCCCTGCTAGTGGTCCTTCAAACTAGCTTGGTGCTAAGAGACACATAATAAATCTATATTTAGAGGAAGAATCCTTTAAGGAAACAATAGGGAGGAAACAATAGGGAGTTTGAGGAAAGAAGGTGGTGACAGTCTACATACATTCCCAATAGGTGGGACACCTTCCAGTCCACAAAGGCAAGAGCTTGAAAGACAACAAAGTGTCGAAGTTTCATATTTTAGATCCTCATCTGAGAAATTCATAGACATAAAAGGAAAATTCAAGGAGATAAAGGCCAAAAATGAACAACTGAAGGCCCAATCCTACACCTTCATCTGAGAAATTCATAGACATAAAAGGAAAATTCAAGGAGATAAAGGCCAAAAATGAATAGCTGAAGGCCCAAGCCTACACTTAATACTTGAAGATGACCCCTACTAATCAAACCATATTGATATTAGCTTATGACATCAAAGAAGGGAAAATGCAGATGAGCTTTCTAAAGCCCACAATACAGTATCCCAAGTCACTTGCAGAATACCTAGAGACTGATTTTGAGGTCTTAGCCAAAGATATCCACCCCATAGATCAGATAGAACTGCATAAGAAAATAGGAGAAATGGTTTATTCTACACTTATAAGCAAGGCCATGATGGCACATAGGTTGGAGAATTCATTGAACAATACTACTGCCCAATTGCAACTAGAAAATGCCTCCGCACAGGCAAAATACAACAAAATTAAAACATTGGAGGATTTGATTATTGAGTTGGACCATAACCCAAAGGATATGAAAGCTGCAGAGAGCCTAATAAAGAAAAAGAATGAAGATATAGCTGCACTGAGAAAGCAGTTGAAATTACCACCACTCATGCATCCACAAACTGCTGAAGTGATTGAAAAGAAGAATGGATAAGAGCTTATGGACTTGGTCCTTAAGCTAAATGAGAAACTAAAAGAGACAGAGCAAGAATTAGAGAAAACACTACAAAGCAGGCAGAGTGAGTCGACCTCTTAGCCTCAAAATGTAGTGCCAGTGGTTTCTACAGTAGTCCCTTCTACATTAGCAACTACTCTAGCACCAAATGTCCCTTAGCAACAACTAAAACTATAGAAATAACATGTACAGGTACATCATAGGCAGGAACTTCAAGTCATAGCACAGAAGAGTTGATCAAGTCCATGGAGGAAATGAAGCTCCAGGTCACTAAACTACATAAGGTAAAAGAGAAATTCATTACTTTAGAGCAAAAGTATGATGTGTCAAAATTCAATTTTTTCGAAGAAGTGAGGAAAAACAAAGGATTGACTCAACAGGTTAAAACACTGGAAAAAGATCTTACTTTTGAAAAGCCTTTGACTAATATCAAAAATATATGATGTACCAATATCATTGAATCAATCAATGATATTTGGTCATCAATTCAAATCATTTTTGAACAAATTGACTTAGTGAAAGTTGCTCTTCAACACATTGAAAAAACCAGGGAAGAACTAGAAGGGAAGCCTTAAGAAGCTATTGGATTAATAAAATTTCTGAACAACAGAAACAAGTATCAGTTGGAACAGCTGAAAATTGAGGATAGAACTGGTACCATCCTCAAAATAAAGAAAGTATTGACTAAAATGAGTCTAATGCAAGGCCCAGAACACAAATGTCAAAATATGCAAGAAGACATAGATGAATTTATGGGGAAATTTGACATCTTACAAAGTAAAAAACTTCCAAGTCCTTTAGTCATCAATGACAAGATAATGAGGCAGGATGATTATGTCAACAAATTATATCAGTATGCTAATATTCAATCCAATTCATCTGCCAGCTCATCTGTACCCAAGGCATTGCCCACAGGGAGAGTTCTCTATGATAGTTTGGAGAGCTTGTTTTATATTGAGCATGAAGTGAGGCACTTGTTTTCAATTCAACCAAATTTTGTAAAATACACAGAACCGAATGAAATCTTCAAAAAAATGATAAGAACAAGAATACCAAGAGATGATTGGTGGACCAACATGACAGACATCTTATGATTTACCATGGTAAAAAGTGAAGTAAATTGAAATAATTACCATAGTCAATTTTGGTAAAAAAGGATGAATGAGGATAAGACAAGTAAAGAGTATCAATCACAGGTAAAAGAGTATTAGTGAAAAATCAGCCAACATAGAATTACGAGCAAGACAACAAGATGCATATTCATAGGACCTGCCTCCAGCTCCTTCAACAAAAACAGGACAACAAACAAGCAATTCACATTCAGTTTCTACTTTCGAAACTATCTGTCTCTATATTCATGTAATAGATATTTAGTTCTCCTAGAATGTATCTCTCTTAGTTAGGAGATATTTTGATGTAAATTTTGTATAAGTACTTCCTTATTCGAAGTACTGTGTGCGGATTCTTAGACATTTCTGTAGACTCTTTATTTTGGAATAGAAATGTTGTTGAACAACTATTGCATGGCTGGCTGGACAAAGTAATAAAGCAAAGGACTTTTACAGGATACCTGTGTCAAACGAGAAACAAATAAGTATTCTATATCTTATGTTTTTACAGCTTTCTTGTTTAAATATTCATAGATGTTTCATATTTGAATGATAAATGAAAAAATATATTTCAGAAAGAGATTTACTGCATTTTGACTTTAAAATTGTTTATATTCTTAATGTTTTCTTCCAAGCTATCATAGGTAGGAAATTTTTAATTGCTCCTTGCTTTTTAGTTTATCATTGTGGCCATTAACAAAGAATTCTTAATTGCTTTTTGTTAATGATGTCCCACTTTCCCTCATCTTGAACTTTGTTGAAGGATTCTTAATTGCCCTTCCTCCCTTTCAAGACCATTTCACTCTTTTAAGCTATCATTTGTATCGTTTTTAGCTGTCTTGCCCTATGAAGCCCTCCTTTGTTAAATCAACTTGATCTAGTTAAGCTATCTTTAGTTGACTTCATAGCCCAATGGCCTGAAATACCTTGTTCTACCCATCTTCTCCTGAATTCCACCACCAAACAAAATAAAAACTCCCCAAGCTTTCATAACTAGCCTAATATCTCACTAAACAAAGCTAAATCATAAAGAGAGAGCCCTGTCTGATTACATATTGGCTAGATTTTGTACTTAAAATATTGGTTTGTGGTTACCTCAGACCCCTTTTCTTATTCTAACAACTTCAAGGAAAATCTGAGTGATAACATAGTGGTGACCATGCTGGGGAAGAACAATTCTTCAGCCAAAACAAATCTTTAAGAAAATTTAAACCTTAATCTAAAATCATCTTAAATAAATCATAGAAGTTGTTTTGATATCCTTTAAGAAAACCAAAAACAAAACCCAAAATCTGGCTTCAGAAAGGACTCATTACACTAGAGCTAATCTTGATCCCAATCCACCACAAGTGTTTGAGAACCCCAATCTGATCCCTAGAATTCTTAGACGACAAGAAAGTTCTATTAGTCCTTGACTTACCTTCAGATTCTCATCCTGTCCTGTTAGGTGGATTTACCTCGAAGACCAACCCTTTGATGAATACTTTGAAACCTCTTTGCTTAGGACTTCATCCGATTCTGAATTAGCTAACCTAGTCCAAGACCTAGAGTTCATCTGAGAATTGGAGCTCCAAGCAGCCAATTTTTCAATTGATAGATATTTGCATAACCCACCATAATCTAATCTTAGCACTGAAGGAACCCCTAATCCCTCTGTAATCACTTATGTTTCTGCAAGCTCATCACCAATCCCTCATATCTCTCAACCTCAAACCACTCCACATCAGACCATCACCTCTAGCTCTCCATCCACAACTCAAACATCCACTATTATTCCAATCGCAACTTTTGTTTCACCATTACCAACAGCAATGTCCAACAGATATGCCCACCTAGTACTACCAAGAAACTTAGGTGCCATGCCCCAGGACTACCAAAGTAACATCACTACTTTTGATGGCACTGGTACCTATACAGCCCAACAACACACCAAGAAGATGACTGCTTATTTTGAAATTTATGAAATAGATAATGCTGATGTAAAAATGAGAATATTTGTTCAGAGTTTATCTAGGGAAGTTAGAACTTGGTTCAGAGGCCTAGCAGCAAATAGTATAGACAGCCTAAGAACTCTCTATCAACAATTCCTGAATAGGTGGGAGAAAAGGAAATATCTCCTTTAGATTCTATCTGAATATGAAAACCTAAGAAGAGGACCACAAGAAACTATGTAGGACTATTGCACTAGATTCAACAGTGTGTATAATTCCATCCCATTAGATCTTAGGCCCCCACCTGGTTTAGCCTTAATCAAATTCCTGTATGGATTTGATTTTGATATGGCTTTCCAGCTGAGAGACGAAACCCCCCTACCTTGGAAGATATGCAAAGCATAACAGTCAATGTTAAAGCCAACTTGCTATCTAAAACATCGAGGGTCGGGAGTGAAAGGAGGATACCATTAAAGGACGAAAGCTCACCTTTTGAACAAAAGGTAGATGCCATAATCAAAGGAATGGATAAACTAGGAGACAGAGTGGAGTCAATTGAAAGGAAATCTCATTGGGATGGCCAGCAAACCAATACATGGAGAAATCCTAATTTCAGGAAAAATCAAAATCCAAACACTGGAAAGAATGGTCCTGACCAAAACATTAGACCCCCTTTCTAGGAGAACTATGCAGAAGCTTCCCACTCTGAAGGCTCAGAAGAAGATACTCAAATTAATTTGATGGGGCTTGGTAATGAAGGAGAAGTCTTCTTGACCCAAGAATATCAAGAGGCCAACATACTCAAATAGTTCCAAACCCAATCAGGGGAATCATTCAACTTTAGAGAAGGATATGACACAGCCATCTTTGAGGTGCACAAGCAATACAATCTAAGAAGTAGGAGAATTGTTGTCCCTGAAACGAACAAGCAAAAGGTTCTGAATCAACCCAAAAGAGGTAAGCTAGTAATCACACCTATACATATTCTTTCTAGATCAAACACTAATCATTCTAACCCCATAATTGAAGATGTCTCTGATAATCAACCAAATAATAAACAAGCCCCCACTTCCCTTCCTTCCAAGGGAATTGTGGAAGAACCTCTAGAGGTTGATCTAGGAGAATCAACAAATCATGATTCTACTCTTGAAGAGGAGAAAAACATAGAAAACACTGAATGCAAAGAGAATATTGTTGTTCGAAATCCCAAGGCCCAAATATAAAAACCCTTTAATCTGGAAATAGAAGTAAGCAAACTAAAAATTTCTGTCCCATTATTTGAATTAGCTAAACCTGATGCCTACCAAACTCAAATCAATAAATCACTAAAAATGACTGGAACTGAAGACTCAGTTAATCTTTTCAAGGACTAGCCCAAATTAATCTTTGGCCCAAAAGTGAATGGAAAACCATTGGAAGGAGGAATTCCTCCCTTCTATGTGAGTTTAAACATATATGATAATATTCTTCACAATGCCATGTTTGACTCTGGGGCATATCATAATTTAATGCCCAAGTCTGTAATGGAAAAGCTAGACCTAGACATCACTAGACCATACAAAGATTTGTTTTCTTTTGATTCTAGTTAGGTGAGATGTTTAGGACTGATAAAAGACTTGTGTGTTTCATTGGTTCAATACCCTGCAAAAACAATTTTAATGGACATAGTGGTAACAGATATACCACCCAAATATGGCATGTTATTGTCCAGGTCCTGGGGTGCTAAGCTTCAGGGATCTCTTTAATTGGATATGTCATATGCTACTATATTGGTTTTTGGACAACCAAAGAAACTATACGAAGAAATACTGATGAAATACATAGTAAGTAGTCAGGAAAGACCCCAAGATTTCCCCATCTACTGATTACACTCTGATATGGATTCGTTCATTATTTACAATGCAAAAACTAGTCCTTCCAATACTTTAGAGGTTGTAGTAGCAGAACCAAAAGAAATTGAAAAAGAAAAATCAAGTGTTCATATTCAAGAAATATCAGATAACAAAGAAAAGTCAGATAAAAATGAAAACTCAGATCCCATAGTTAAACAAATTCCTACTACCCCAAACACAAATTATGAGCATGAGATCCTTTGGCATTTTGAATTTGATGGCTCAGTCAATAAACTAGGGGCAGGATCAGGAGTTTGGGTGTACAATTTAGAAAATGATCATGCTGAAGGCCATGCCTACAGATTAAATTTTAGATGCACCAATAATATGGCAGAATATGAGGCTCTATTGCTAGGTATTAAACTTGTTAAAAGATTAGAAGCAATCAGGGTGTCTGCAATCGGAGATTCATAATTAATAATTAAATAGATTAAAATAAAATACTTAACCAAGGATCCTAGACTAGGATATTATAGGGGAACAATCATAGAAATTCTCAACACTTTTTTGGAAAATCAGCTTGCAACTATCCTTAGAAAACACAACATGCAAGCCAACATCTTGGCCAGGTTTGCCAGCACCTGCAAATTACCTTCTCGACCTAATCATCATTTTACTTTTGAGATTAGGCATAAAGCATCCATCCCTAATAATCTGAAGAACTGGCAGGTTTTTGATAGTGATGAGCATATCAATAATTTTTTAACTTTAGATGAAGAGTTTTCTAACAGTAACATAGATGTTGATACAATTATTAATTATAATCAAATAGATGAGGTAGAAATAAACATTTCAGAAGAAATTTCAATAAATATGCTTCATCCCACAAAATTCACACAAAAATAAATTCAAGACCTGAAACAAATGGACCTAGATGAAATAATTGAAGAAGAAACAAAGGTTATCAACCTAAAGGACAATCATTTACCTAAAGGATTGACTCCTCTAGAAGGTTTGTTTGACTCCAACGACATTCCCAAGAAGCCTAAAATGGAGCCATTAAAAGAAATATCGAAGAGTACAACTTAGGAACAAAGGACAATCCAAAAATGATAAAATTGTCAAAATCTTTACCTCTTGATCAAAAGCTAAAGTATGTTGAACTTACAGGATGTCTTTGCTTGGAGTTACGAAGATTTAAAATCTTGTGACACCTCTATTATTTAGCACACTATACCTTTGAAAGAAAATCAAAAGCCCTTTAAATAAAAAATCAAAAGAATTAACCCTGTGCTATTACCGTTAATTGAGAAAGAAATCAAACGCATGTACGGAGTAGGGATTATTGCCCCTATTAAATTTTCAGAGTGGGTGTCTAACTGGGTACCTACTAGGAAGAAAACTGGGGAAATAAGGTTATGTGTTGATCTGAGAAATGTAAATAAGGTCTCTCTTAAAGATAACTATCCTTTACCCAAAATGGATCATATTTTCAAAGGGTAGTGGGTTCTTCTAGAATTTCACTTTTAGATGGGTTCTCAGGATATAACCAAATCTTGGTTCATCCTAATGACCAAGAGAAAACTGCTTTTACAACACCATGGGGCACTTTCATGTACATTAAAATGCCATTTGGACTAAAAAACGTAGGAGCAACCTTCCAAAGAGCAATGTAAATTGCCTTTGCCAAATAAATTCATGATTTTCTTGTTATATATCTAGATGATCTAACTGTTTTTTTAAAATCAGATCAGTAACATTTGGACCATCTCAGACAAGTCTTTTTAAAATGCAGAAAATATGGCATTTACTTGAATCCAAAGAAGTCCTTGTTCGGTCTCGAGGAGGGTAAACTTTTAGGTCACATCATTTCCAAAGATGGCATTTGAATTGACCCTTCTAGGATTGAAGCTATTCTACAAATACCTCATCCAAGAAGTATTAAAGAACTTCAGGCTTTCCTAGAGAAGATAATTTTTAAGATGAATTATTTCTAACTTCGCTGAACTCATTATATTATTAAATAACATGCTAAAAAAGGATTCAAGTATCAAATGGATAGTAGAGGCCAAGCAATCATTTGAATAAATCAAAACAGGCTTAACCAAAACACCCGTCCTCACAAGTCCACAATTTGATAAAGACTCTATCATTTTTTCTTTTGCATCAGAACACACCATAGATGCAGTTTTATTAAAAAAGGATGATCAGGGATGTGAAAAACCTATAGCCTTTTTTAGTAACTCAGAGATGCATCATTAAAATACAAAATAATAGAAAAACAAGCTTTTGCACTGGTAAAATCTATTAAGGATTTCAGAGTCTACATATTATATTCTCATGTGATAGCTTATGTTCTTAATGCAGTTGTCAAAGACATCCTAACTTAGGATGGAATTGATGGTAAAAGAGGAAAATGGATAGCTACCATCTTAGAGTATGATATAGAGATAAAACTTACCAAGCTAATAAAAGGTCAGGGATTGACCAAACTCATGGTAGAAACTAATTGTCAAGCCCTGAACATAAATGAACTGGATAATGAACAGGAGATGGCAACTCCACAAATCAGCCAGGCCTTTTCAGATTCACTTTAGTATGCTGATATAATTTATGTTTTACAAAACCTGCAGGCTCCTCCAAGGTTATCCAGAACCAATAATAGGTTTTTGAAAATGAAAGCTTCAAGGTTTTGTATCTTAGATAATACTCTTTTTTGGAAAAATCATGAAGGAATTTTATTAATTTTTTTATTAAAAGATGAAGCTAACAAGCCTCTCGAAGAATTTCATGTAGTAGATTGTGGTGGACATCTCTATTGGAAGTCAACTGCAGACAAAATTCTAAGGGCTGGATTCTATTGGCCAACCTTGTTTGCAGATATGAAGAGATTTGTAACTTCTTTCCATAAAGGTCAAATCTTTGAAGGCAAAAGAAAATTGTTACCTTTAGCCTTAAAACCAATTTCCACCGAGAAACCTTTTCAACAATGGGGTCTTGACTTCATTGGAGAAATTCATCCACCCTCTTCTGGCCAACACAAATGGATACTCACTGCCACTGACTATTTTACTAAATGGATAGAGGTCATCCCCTCCAGACAAGCCAATGACACTGTGATCATAGATTTCCTAGAAACCAATATTTTGTCCAGGTTTGGTTGCCCCACTAAAATCATTATTGATAATGTTGCAGCCTTCAAGTCAAAGAAAATGATTAATTTCTGTAACAAGTATCACATTACACTGGGCCATTCCACAACCTACTATCCTCAAGGGAATGGACTGGAAAAATCTTTCAACAAGAGTCTAATTAATATCATAAAAAACTATTGATAGAAAATAAGAAAATTTGGAACAAAAAACTAATAAATGCTTTGTGGGCAGACAGGATTACAACTAAAAAATCCATTGGAACTAGTCCCTATGAGTTAGTATATGGCATGGAGGTTATTTTTCCTTCATCTTTAGGGGTTCCTGTCATGAAAATACTCCAAGAAGATCAAGTGGAACCTAATAATATTCAAAGAAGGATAAACCAGACTATCAATTTGTAGCAAACAAGGGAGGAAGTGTATCAAAGATCCCAAGTGTTGCAGGAGAAACTTAAGAAGATATTTGATAGAAGAACCAAGGCAGAAGATTTCTACCTTGGAGATAAAGTGTTAAGATGGGATTCGAAAAAAGAGGAAAAGGGGAAACATGGGAAGTTTGACTTCCTATGGAAAGGATCATACATCATCTATGCTTTCAAAGGAAACAATTCATATTTTCTTAAAGAGTTAGATGGTACGGAAGTAGAAGAAGGACCAGTAAATGGTTGGATGTTGAAGCAATACTTTGATCCTACTTACTAATGTTACCATGTTCTTCACAGTACATATTATATATTTTGTAATGTCATAGTGTTGATTGGACAATAAGATTTTGGAGTTGAAGCCCAAAGAGAAGGCCCTAAGCTTCAGAAGTATTACTGTCATACATATACATAAAGCAGCAAGGAAAAGAAGATTGCAGAGCATAGTCAAAGTCATCCAAAGGCCATTGATCTACTGTTCTTCACTTTCGTCTAGGAAAATCCATCCCCAAGTGGAGCCACTGTTATGTACCTATATCAATAGGTGTCATATATCATGATTGACTTGGTTTAGTTTTGAAATATGTTCATACCTTTACTTATTGCAAAGGTTTTCCATATTTGTAAAAAATCAAAAAATCAAAAATTAGAAAATGTAAAGAGGGTATACCTTAAAATAAAATCAAAGGGTGAAAAGAATAAAAAAGAGGTCAAAAAATGAAAGAAAATGAACCCCAACGAAAAGAAAATACCAGGAAAGTGTGTAAGTCTAAATGCCACTACTTATTTATTTTTGTATAATACAAATTGTGTGCAGCTTGTCACCTATGCCACAATTCATTAATAGTCAAATAATTTAAGCTTGACTAGTTCATATTTCAATTTCATGTTGTAGAAATAGAGAATAAAGATCCGACAAAACAGTTTAATCTTGGCAGATAAGTAGATAGGTAGAGTGAATAAAAGGAGCTTAACAGTTTAATCTGAGCCCTTGGATGTAATAACTGTAGATTTAGATAGATATCACTATGTAAAATAAAAGAAAGTTTGAAAAGGGTTTGCCAATTTAAGTGCACCCTAATAAAGAAGTGAAAATGCTAAGGTAAAGTAGGTAGGGTAAGTAGATGATGGTTGCAGAATAAATATGTGGTGAATGATAAGTTTAAGTCTTTAATGCTTTTTTATCACTAAGCAAAGGCATGTATCACATGAAAGGCACATCAAGCAAGCAAAGTAAAAAATAATTAACTTCCCTATTCATTTCCCCTAAATCTTCACTAATTTCCCAAGTACTAAAGGTAATTATCAAAGTTAGAGGGGCTTAGAGCATTTCTCTAACTTTTGGAGGGAACAGACCCTCGGCCCAATAATTTATAATGCCTAAGTACTTAAGTCCCTTCATCAATATTCAACCCCCCTTCATAAGTTATTAATTTCTCTAATAAAGCTTTTCCTAAGTAAAATCCTATTTTACTTAGGGAAAAATAAAAGACTTTCCATATAAACTCTCATATTCACTTAGCCTAAGTTTTAAATATGTGTGATGAAAGTGTTTTAAACTTAGCGCGCATTTCGCATTCCGCCAAGTCATATTAACCACTAATGTTTATTATATAATTCCCCTATATAACAACATTACTCGCTTCCATATTATTATAAATATACAAAAACCCCAATACATATCTCACCCCGATGGTTAAATATAACCATAATAAAGTCTATAAACAAAATTAATTAACCAATCCATGGTTAATTAAGAACCTGAACCTGCCATGCTAAAGCAAGGATTAATTACTCCCCACGATTAATTAATATATTTTTGGACCAATTGCTTTACCCCCGATATAATTGAAACTTTAATTAATATTGGGCCCACCCTTCGTTAACCTTCCGCCACTCCACCTTCCCGACAACTGTCCGATCGGATCCCGCAGATCTAATAGTCATTGCGCATATCACATGAGCCTCCATGGTCAAAATTTAGCATGTGATGGTGAGCAGTTTCATGAATAGTACATGGGCTACATGTTAAGCATCGTATGGAATCGCACAGTCTCACCCAAATACCACTTACCCCCCACTAGCGGTGCGATGAAACCGCTTACAACTTCCCACTAAAAATAAAGCGTCAAATCACCTCCCTGTTGACGCCATCTATCTGAACCAGAACCCACCAAAAGCTTTGAATTTGCATAAAACCATAGTTAAATAGTTTTTGTCCCTATTCTGAAAACGCATGCATGCAACCTGAACGTTGAAGTCCACCAGCTCGTACACCAACTGTCAAACACCCTAAAACTTGCAGTCCGACGCTGCTCTAGTCCACCGTTTGCACCCAGTGAACTTGCTCTCCATTTTCTGTCACTGAAAAATAGGTATTTACTAGTTTCCTTCTAGAAACATTGTAAACACTTGATTTCTCTGTAATTACTTTGAAAAAACGCAAATTCATTATAATTCAGTTGCTGAATTTAGAATTCAAGACTCCCAAGACCCTATGTTTTCACCAATTTTACTTGAGAACCCCATTTTCCTATCTGAATCCACAAGAACCAGAATGGAAACCCCTGTGGCCCTCAGTATAGCTCCTATCACCACCACACATAGAGACTTGGATTATCTGCCCTTAGCAATAAAGATTTTCAAATAAAAAACCTTGTAACTGAAGAAAGCTCCCTGAAAGTATTTTGTTAATGCCATGATAATTACCTAAATGGCTCCAATCCCATAGGACTTTGGGAATCAAATCTCCCAAGGTACATGCTCCCCTCTGTGCATATTTTCCCTAACATTATCCATCAATATGCCAATTACAATATCACCCTCAGAGTAATAATGTCCCCCAATCAAACTGTTCTCTTCATAGTTACTGTAGATTCAATCAATGAAATGCTACAATTTCAACCCAGTCAAGACTTGACCCCCATTTTGCTTGGAGAATTATTAGACAAATCATCTAAATTGTCCTAGTCTAAACTCAGTCTCTTTTGCGAGAATTTTATGGATAAACAACATCAACCCAAAGATCCTCCTCCTTATGTGTCATCTTTCTTCGCACATATAGGTAAAAATATATTCAATATGATAGTTGCAGTCATGGGTTGCAATACTAGTGAGTATGTGGATGAATTGACCCTAGTTTTAATGTCCATTTTTACCCCTGGTCAGTTTCCTACTGTCAAATATAATTATGCTTCTTTTATTGTTAAGAAAATTCATGACCAGTTCATGAGACTAGAAAATGAAAAGGTATTCAAGTATGCTACAATCATATATCACCTTTTCCTTTATTATCAGTCTTACAAGTTCCCATTCTCTGTAAATAAACTTGATACAAAGGGTAATCCCAGATCTGTCATTTTTTGGACCTCCATCTTCCACGATTCACCTCCTTATTCATATAATAAATTCATTGACTAGTTTGTCCACCTAGTGATCACCATGCTGATAGGAAATCCTCCTCCTAGGATTAGTGATGAAATCAAAATAATTATTCAGCTCTCAAAGCAGTACAAGATAGGTGACTGGTACTTGTACCAGAATCACACAGAGACCATAATTTATGGTTGTGAACTCCCTCTGTTCAAACTACCAAAGTATTTTTCTATGAGGTTGTTTGCTTTGGAATATTATAGGGAAATGTTAAACTCTGATCGGACTCATTTCACTAAGGCCAAGAAGAAAGCAAAATTGAGAATCAAAGACCACCTAGGCCCATTTGTCTACAACAATAGAGAAGCAGGCAAAAGAGCAGAAGAAATCCTAGAAAGAATCAGATTAAAGAAAAGATTTGCTTGGAGATATGATCCTCAAGGTTTCATTTGTTATAGGAGAATGAAACACAAGATGTCACCATATATCCATCACAAAATCCCTAAAATAGAATAGTATGCTAATATGGATGAATGGAGGGAAGGGACTCTAGTTGAAATGGATAGTAATCAAGTTGATGTAGAAAATGTGATGAAATACTTAGAAAAGAGGCCTGACCTAGACTCTTGTGAACAGGTACCAGTTGAATCTACTCAAAAGCCAAAACTAGAGCCTAGTGCCTCTACAACAGAGACTTCTCAACGGCACACACAGGAAACTACTGCACCCCCAACAGAACCACCATAGGAACAAGATTAGGGAGTAAGAAAAAAAGCATCAAAACAACCAGATATGTTATAATAGCCTGAAATCTATAACGAACAGGCTCCACCAAAGCCTCATCCAACACAGGTAAATATGGGAAACTCCCTTATTTTTCATACTCCTTTGAATGACGAAAAGAACTTGGAAAGAGACAGGGAAGTAGCTACCCCTGCTAGTGGTCCTTCAGATTGGCCTGGTGCTAAGAGGCACAGGCTATATCCATATTCAGAGGAAGAATTATTTGAGGAAAGAAGGTGGTGATAGTCTACATACATTCCCAACAGGTGGGACACCTTCCAATTCACAAAGACAAGAGATTGAAAGACAACAAAGTGCTCAAGTTTCATCTTTTAGATCTTCACCTGAGAAATTCATTGAAATAAAAGGAAAATTCAAGGAGATAAAGGCCAAAAATGAACAGTTGAAGGCCCAAGCCTACACTCAATACTTGAAGATGGTTCCTACTAATCAAACCAAATTGATATTAGCTTATGACATCAAAGAGGGGAAAATGCAGATGAGCTTTCTAAAGCCCATAGTACAACAACCCAAGTCACTTGCAGAGTACCTCAAGACTAATTTTGAGGTCTTAGCCAAAGATATCCACCCCATAGATCAGATAGAACTACATAAGCAAACATGGGAAATGGTTCATTCTACACTGACAAGCAAGGCCATGATGGCACATAGGTTGGAGAATTCACTAAACAACACTACTGCCCAACTGTAACTAGAAAAGGCCTCCTCACAAGCAAAAGACAATAGAATTAAAACATTGGAGGATTTGATTATTGAGTTGGGCCATAACCTAAAGGATATTAAAGCTGCTGGTGAGCTCCAGTATTGTAGCAATAATGCTGCAATTTCTGGGACTTCCTTCTTTACTTTTATTAATCTGGTAGTTCGTAACAAACTTAGAAGAGATGGTGTTGTATGCACAAGTACTAGCTCTTACTACAGGCTGTCACTTGATCAGCGGGCGCAAGTTCGCTAGGAGCTTAAGCGAACTTCTGTGAGTTCTCAAAAGAAGCTTTAACTATGATTAAAGAGAACTAACTCTACAAGGGCTATTCTATTTATAGAAAGAGAAGGAGAACTGAAATGTAACGCAAACCCTAGCAAACCCTAATTTACCTATTAACCCTACTTTTGCAAGAAAAGAGATGAAAACTAAAGAAATGAGTGCCATTGATTACTAAAAAGGTAAATTGCATTTATTCAAGCTACTTTCGAAAAGAAATGAGAAGAAAACATATTTTTGTGCTTTTGAGTGTTATGTGAAATTATTATGCTTGTGATTTATCTGAATGTGATTGTGCAGAGGTTTAGTGGCAAAGGAAGATGGATTTGGTTGTTGCAGAGGTGTAGGAATGTGTGGAGAGGTCCTAAGAAGCCCCTATTACCCTTCTGAAGACTTTTATAGTGATCGGACTTTGAAAAATCACTCACTGGAAATTCTACAGGAGGCCGCAGGGGATCTACAGAAGGAGGCCGAGAGCTATTTTTGGAGTTTTGAAGGTGGAAAAATTAAGGGAAAGAGTTACTGAAGGCTAGATAAAGGAGTTGAGGTGTCTAGAGCATGTCAAGGAATATTAAGAATGAACATGATGGTTGGATTTGTTCAAATGGCAAGAAATCAATTTTTTTGGAAAAATGCAGAAATTAGGGTAGATTGGCGAAATGTTGCGAATGAGTTGGTAAATCTATGAGAAATGGGCTAGTGTTGGCTATTCTATGGATGTATGGTGAGTTGAGATGTCCTGAAAGAGATTTGAACATTTACTTATCAAAACTGACCAAAGAAAGAACTAATTATACCATGAAAACAAAACTTTGTCTAGCTTGACCTAATTTCTAATCTACAAACAGAAAATGTTGAACAGTAACCGATGAACAGAAAGGCATGTAGAGAGATCTATGGGAAAAAAACAGGAAATTATCCAAAGAACTGAATCTGAACCAATATAAACTTTTCCAAATCAAGTTATCACACTAGCAGTTGCATGGAAGAGCAAAAACTGTGTTTTTGGTGGCAACGGTAGTGCCTTGGCCTCAAATCATAGTCCCTGGAAGGGAGAAAGGAGATCAGGGCCTGCTGTTGGCCTTTTTGAATCTTATTCTGTCACTGCAATAACCTAATTAAGAAACTGAAACAAAAACAACTATACTGACCATCAAAAGCAACCTAATCTAACAAAGTAAAATGAATCTATGCAACAGAAATTAACTCATGAATTGAAGCAAAAACATATAAGTACACAGTAGGAGTTGTTGGGCAGCTTGGATTGGGTCCTAACCCAAGAGCTTCAACCATTTGAAAGAGATCAGTGCTAGCTCAAAAACTGTTTCATATTCATCATCAAAAATAGCAGTTACATTACATAAATTGTTCTAAAAAAGGAACTCGAAAATGAGTTGAACACAATGTTGCACAAAAGTGCGAAAATATACTAATAACTGGAAAAAATCCAATTAAAAAAGCTGAGGCCCTAAGCCCCCCTATTTATACAAATGGATTCCTCCAATAGCCCTCCTAAAATCAAGGAGCTTGGCTTTCTAGAACTGGAGATAAACAACAATCCTTTTTTACTTGCTCAGTTGCCCCTTGGAATGTGGACCTTTGTGCTCTGAGTTTTTGATGGCGAATTTGAGGTAAGGGTTTATAAATGAAAGAGACAACCCCCTACAAGTACTCTTCTGTGTTTTCCTGAAGTTTTGGCTGCCATTTTCTCATAAATCCCTTGACTTTATTCAAAATTTACCAAAAAATCTGCATAAAGTACATATTAGACTAAATGGCAAAATGACTAACCCAATTCACTCTATTAGCATAAATATATTCAAAAACATGCAATAAACTAATGAGAATGGTGAATCAAGTTGAAATAAGAGGCAGAATGATCCCATATAATTACCCATTTCTGGGGCTCATCATCACCCCCTGCTAAATGGGTTGCTCATCCTCTGAGCAACTAATCTAACTCTTCATCTTTAATGGCTCTAACAGATTCCATTTGGATCTCATAAATTCATGTCAGCAAGTGCCATGTTGTGTAGGTAAAATTCCACTAGCTTCACTTTATCCTTAGCTGAACTGTGATCACATAAATGCATAAATTGGCCATAATCCCGAAAAAAGGTATTGTGCCCCTCTGCGTCAGTGCCTTAATATGAAATTGGAGCCACTGATATTAAAGGTACAATGCATATGATTTGGCTGGCTGGCTGCACTATAATTCCTCCATTTCCCAATTGGCCATGTAGGCTAACTGGGCTTCCTTTTCCTGTAGTTTCTTTTTCAAAATCAACACTTCATTTTCTGCTTGGGATTCTTTTTCCTGTTGTTGTTTCATTAATGTCTCTATCTGTTTGGGGTTCCTCTTCTTGTTGCTAACTATTTTCTTCTTCACTATTTGCCTGGGGTTCCTCTTTTTGTTGCTATCCTTTTAAGATTGACAGCTCATTTCCTCCTTGAGGTTCCCTTTCTTGTAGCTACATTTTCAACATTTCATTTTCTGCTTCTAATTGAGCTCTTATGATGCTTTTTGTATGCTTGACCATGTTCAATTCTATGCCCATCTCTCTCAACCTGTCTTCCATATGCCCAATGTCTTCTACCCCTTTTGATTTTTCAATCTGCATCCATGTATGGGTCCGAACTCTTTCCTTTTCCAGCTTGAAGAAAAGAGGCACGACAAACTTTTGTGGGATGATCTTCCCACCTTTCAGAAGGTTGTAATAGGAGCCTAAGTTAGGCTGAGGTCCAAGCTCTGGTATTTCTTTTTCCTTATCTTCCTTCTGGGTCTGTTCTTCTGTCTTCTTTTCAAGTTTTGTTCTCTTCTTTTTCTCTACTGTGGTTTTCCCTTTTTCTACTTTGGATGTTGTTTTCTTCTCTGCTTTAGGTTCATTTGTGGTGGTGTCATGCTCTTCATCTCTTCTTTGTTTTTCTTCTTTTTCTTCTTCCAATTGAATGTTTTGTGCTTCTTCATGGATTTCCTTCTTAAGTTCCTCTTTCTACTCCTCCTCTTCACTTCCATATGGACTAAGGTCATCAGTGAGAGTTTTTATGTCATCTTCTTTAGTCATGTTCCTGAAAATCTCCCAGGCGATAGGGATTGTGTATGTGTGGAGGGCATCCTCCACCAGTAATTTAATGAGCCCATGGTGAGCCAGTTGGTCTAGAACCCCTGTATTCAATTTGGTGCTACACTCTATCAAGGATTGGAGGAGAAAATATGGAATACTGAGTTTTCTAGATGCAGGCAGGTCCATGCCATATCTCAGTTCATGTAACAGTCTGAAATGATAACCATAGACTACACTGTATCTTCCTTCATAGGAGATATATTTCATGATCTGATAGTTGACCTCACCCCATGGATAAGGTATACTTGTCCTTCTAATCCCATTCTCATCCTCCACAGGATGTTCATCAGGCTGGAAAAAGGTCTTTTTAGCAACTGTCCTAGTGGTTTTTCTTCTTTGCTCCAGGGGAGCCCAAGTGGAAGACATGTAATTCTGATGATGAACTCTAGTGTAAGTTCTATGGTTAGACCCCTGAAATTGACTGTAGCATGAGTCTTTGAATGCGGTCTTAAAGACAATAAAAATTCCTCTATAACTTCCTCTTCATACCCATGAAATTTCTCAAAGAAAGGCATCCAATTTGCCATGGTAAAGAGGAGTACTACTTCTGGGTGTTCATGCAATTTGGTGGAATTCAGAGGCTCCTTTCTCATAGAACCCCCTGTCATGATGTTTAGTGACTGCTGGAAATTCTCAGGTGAGGAGGAAGGCAACAAATTTGCAAACCCGAAAACAGAGGAGTAGCTAAGGTTTTTTCTTTTTGGAACCAGAGAGGGTTTTTCGTGTTTCCGCTTTTTAACAAAAATGAGTTGTAACTTTCCTGGCCTTCAAACTCTGATATCAATTTTAATTTAATTCTCGGGATGTTTGAGGAAATCAATATCTTTTTTCTCTCTCTCTCTCTCTTTTTTAAAACAGAGAGTAAGAAAATGTTTTTCTTTTCACAAAGTAAGTAGACCACCCAATGCAAATTCACTATTTTACAAGCTTAATTTCCAATGGTTGCATCACTTCTTCATACAAGAGAATACCACGGAGGAGAAAGAGACAAACTTTCATTGCAGAGAGTAAAATGGAGAGACTGTATATATTTCGAAAAAACACAGACAGACTTATGTTCTCACTTTTTCTTTCTTTTCGACTCAATACTTCGCTTCAAATCACACCACATTTTGTAGATATATAATATGCAGAGTGGGTTTCCTAAGCTTACCTTTTTCAAGCTTGAATTTGGCATAAAATCCAGAATTTTCCCTCTGCAGAGCTGCTCATTGACCTTCCTGTAGAAAGGCTCCTATAGGCTGTGTTTCCACTCCTGTAGAGTGCGATAATGCTCCTATAGAGCCCGATAAGCAGAAGGGTTTCGAAAATGATAGAGAGCAACTGTTTCGAGGTTATGAAGGTGGTAGGCAATTTGTTGCAGTAGAGAGCATGGCGATGCAAATGAAACAAAGTTCATGAAGGCATTGACTGAAACGTACTTAAGCTTATGGCGTACTCCAGTGCCATTATGATACTTCATGCCACCTACTCGCAATCACTTCCATCATTCATGTTATACGCTGCCACCATTACCTGTTTTGAGTTTTTCTTCCCAAGTTGATTGAACACACGTGTCGATTGCACCCACTGAATGTTGTTTGAATTGGACGAGGCTTGTTTGAAATGGACGAGGGTGGCCAGTTAGCTGGCCACCTATTGCATTTAATTGTGACCATCTCAATGGTTCATGCGGTTTATAAATCATATTCATGCAAAAAAGGAATGGGTTTAGTCACTTACTTGTTTGTCACTACTGTGCTTTGCATGCTCAAACTTTAGAACTATGTTCATGGATTGCTGTTGTTATTGGCACTCATGGCTTTTGAACTGGGGACTTGGCTACATCATGCTGGTGATCTTCTAATCAAGAATGGCTCCTTGCGCGTTGCATACACCTGTGGCTACATTGACCCTGCCTCTGGAGCTCATTTTTTTTAGGGGATTAGTTGTTACAAGAACCCTGCAGGATTTCCTGTAACTGCTTCTCCCTCTAAAATTTCTGGCTGAGGATTGAGCAGGGGCTAAAGAGATAGCTGAGGAAGGTTCTGAAGGAAAAGCAAAAGTAGTTGGTATGCACTAGTTAAGAAACAAGTTAAAGATGCTGATGTTTTATTCTTTATCATTTAAAAAAAAAAACAAAAGAAACAAAATTTCTGTGTTTTTTGTGCAGGGAAGAAAGAAGAGGGTGGAAATGTAGTGGTGCAGGTATGGAATGGAGAGTTTGGGGGATGAATGGTGGTAGGGAGGTCCATAGGTCCTCTGGACACATTTCTAGCCCTCTGATTCTGTTCTAAACTTGATTTTGAGCTCTATGTGGTTTCTACAGGAACCTCCTGTAGAATGCACAAAGCTTCCTGTAGGACACATATTTTCCAGAACAAGTGAGACCATGGCTTACGAAAGGACAATGGCGATGGAGAAGTGATCTATCAAGGGTGTATTCAGCCTGGCCATGTCCTTTTTTCTTCTATGACCCTCTGCAATCTGCAATGCATTCAAAAGAAGTTAGTTTTTATGTTTTTTTCCTTTTTTTTTCTCTTTTTTCTCTCTCTCTCTCTCTTTTTTTTATAAGATAGTTGGGGCGCCTATAGGAGGTTTTCACCCTCACTGCCTGCCCTAAGCACCTCTAGGAGGTTTTCACCCAGGGATCTTTTATTATTTTTTCTATTTTTTTCTTTTTCTATCTTTTTTTTTTTTTTTAGGGTGTGGGTGGAGTGGATGCAGAGACCTGCTCCACTACCAACGCTGTTTTACTCAGATTCACAATGAATTCTTGCTTGGAGAGGGGCTTCTTGTAGATCTTCAACCAATTCCCATTGATGAGCATGGGGATGGCTTCTTCATCAATGGTCTGATCAGAACTAAACCATTGTCATTGCACTTTTCTACTATGTATAGTCCTAGCCATCTTGTCCTCAGTTTGCTCTTGAAATCTTTATATCTTGAATCATACAACAACACCCAATCTCCTTCTTGGAATTGTTTTTCTTTGAGGTGTTTGTCATGCCATATTTTCCTTTGAAGTTGGACTACCTATGAGTGGAGAAGGGCTTGCAATCTCTGTTAATCCAATCCATTTAGCTAGAGTAACCCTTCCTTTTGTGCATGGTTGAGATCTAGGTCCAGCAGAGCTACCATCCTTAGTGTGTTATATTCAAATTCTATTGACAGTAAGGCCTTCTTCCCATAGACCAGTTCATAAGGTGTGAACCCTATGGTGGTTTTCCAGGTGGTGTTATAGGCCCAGGTGGCCTCAACCAATCAATTTTCCCAATCTTTTCTACTGTTGCTCACTACCTTGGTCAAAATTCCTTCCAAAGCTCTGTTAGTGACTTCCACTTGTCCATTTTCTTGTGGATGATAAGAGGTGGAAGTTCTGCACTTAATTTTGTGAAGTGTGAGCAGGTCTTTAATCAAATTGGAGGTAAATTGACTCCCTTGATCTGTGACTAATTCTCTTGGATAGCCAAACTTGTAGAAGATATTCTCTCTCAAAAACTCAGCTACTTTTTCTTATGTTGCTACCTTGATTGCCTCTATTTCTACCCATTTTGTTAGGTAATCAGTGCACACAATGATGTAAGATTTTTGTTTGAAGGAGGGTTGACAGGACCCACAAAGTCCATGCCCCACTTCTCAAATGGTTCAAAAGTCACTTGAGGTTGTAGGGGCATCTCATCCCTTGGAGTAGGTTCCCCCATCCTTTGACATTAGTTACATTGGTTGATATATCTCCTGAAATCTTGATGAAGAGTGGGCCAATAGTAACCTGCTTGCAGAATTTTGAAGGCAGTCCTCTTTCCTGCAAAATGGCCCGCACATGGCCCAACATGACAGGTTAAGAGAATGTCAAAAAATTCCTCCTCCCTGACACATTGCCTCAAAATCTGATCTGGGCCAAGTTTAAAGAGATTACCCCTAATCCAAGTGAATGGGGCACTTTTCCTCACGATCTTGCCCTTCTCTTTTGAGGACAAGTGTGGCGGAAACTGTGATGAAATCAAGTAATTTTCTATATCAGCAAGCCATGGAGAGAATACTGAGATAGAAAATAGGTGTTCATTTAGAATTTGATCATCCACCATTCCTTCTTCACCTGTAGGTAGATCTAGTCTAGACAAAAAATCAGAAACAACATTTTCCTTACCCGACTTATCAACAATGGTTAAATCAAATTGCTGCAATAAAAGTAACCATCTAATAATACAAGCATTTACATCTGGTTTGTTCATTAAATACCTAATTGCAGCATGATCAGTGTGTATGAATGTTTGATAGCCGATGATGTAGTCTCTGAACTTATTTAGGGAATGGACTACAGCTAGGAGCTCCTTTTCGGTTACAGTGTAGTTTAATTATGCCTTGGATAAGTTTTTACTTACAAAATATATGGCATAAGGCAGCTTCTCATCAATTTTCCCTAAGGTTGCTTCTATCGCTTTGATGGAGGCATCTGTATGAATGTGGAAAGGTAGGGCCCAGTTCGGACCTCTCAAAATTGGGGCAGTCACTAGTTTACTTTTCAAGATATCAAGAGCCTTTTGACAGTTGTTAGTCCATATGAACTCAACATCTTTCCCTAAAAGACCAAACAATGGAGAGGCTAGCTTACTGGAATTCTTAATGAATCTTCTATAATACCCTGCTAAGCCTAGGAAACTTTGGATATCTCTTACCTTTTGAGGAGGTGGGACCCTTTGGATGATGGCAATTTTGTTGGGATCCACTTGTAATCCTTGCTGAGAAATTGTATGACCTAGCACGGTCCCTTCAGTCATCAGGAATTCGCATTTTTCAGGACTAAGGGACAGGTTCATTTCAATGCAAACTTTTCCCAGGTTATTCAAAGCTTCTTGGGAGTTATAACCATAAGGGGTAAAGTGATCCATATAGATTTCCACTGAATCATGAACCAATTCAGCAAATATACTCAGTACTGTTCTCTAGAAAGTGGCAGAAGCATTGCACAACCCAAAAGGAAGGCCTGGTATGCAAAAGTACCCCAAGGACAAGTGAAAGTGATCTTATCTTGGTCTTCCAGGCTGATTTGGATATGGTTGTACCCGCTAAACCCATCTAGGAAGGAGAAGAGCTTCTTCCCCGGCAGGTCAGCTAAAACTTGATCTATGAAAGACAAAGGAAAATGGTCCTTCTTGGAGGCCTTATTTAGTTCTCGATAATCGACATAGATTCTCCACTTCCCATTTTTCATTGGCACTAGCACCAAAGGAGAGACCCATTTGCTATCAGAGATGGGGTAGATGAATCCTGCATCCAATAACTTTTGCAATTCTTCTTTGACAGTGTCCTTAAGGGCTGGATTCATCCTCCTTTGAGGCTGCTTGACTAGTTTTCAATATTCCTTAATATAAATGTGATGAGTATAGACTAAAGGGTGCACTCCCTTCATCTCGTTATAGCTCCAAGCAAAAGCATCTGAGTGGTTTCTCAATAAGCTACACAATTCTTTCTCCTGAGAGGTGGAGAGGGATGAGTTGATATTCAAGGTTCTTTCTGGGCCAAATTCCACATTCTTAATTTTGAGAGAGGTCAGATCAACCACACAGAGATCAATTAAAGGATGGGATTAGGTTTCTTCCACCAGCTTTTCTAATGGCAACACACTGGAGGCTGGATTATGAATCAAGTTTTCAATAATATCATCCTCGGTTTGTGGGCCACCCATGGGAGCTTCTACTGCACATAGTGGTGCATAATAGAATTCATCCTCATCTTTCTCCTCCAACCAGAGAGGTAAATCATGGTCTAACAAAGGTTGGGCAGGAGGATATAGCACTAGCTACTTGGACATATGCCCATTCTTGATTGTCATGTTCCCAACTCGACAACTGATGTAGGCATCTACAGTAGCCAACCAAGGTCTTCCTAGGATGAGAGGATACCTAGTGAGCTTTGCATTTGGTTGGAGAACCAGGAAATCAGCAAGGTACTCCCAAGAATCGATGGAGACCATTACATCTTCCACAATCCCCTTAGGGGTCATGGTGGAGCGGTCTGCTAACTGTAGTACTGTTGCAGTCTTTCTTAGGGAGCCCTAAAGGTTAAGCTTGAGCATAGTGTCCTTGGTCATCACATTAATGGCAACCACTAGATCAATCAGGGTATGGGGGATTATGGTGCCATTGATGTGGACATCGACTACAAGACTTCTAGGGTCTAGATATTTCAGACAGATCACCTGCCCCAACATCAAGTCGGATAGTTGTCCTATGACATTGATAGCTGGAGCATCTCTCCTACGCCTGCCTGGGTGCCTGAAGCACTTCTCCTTGATCATCTTGTTGTATATAGGCACATCCTTTATGGCTTGGAGAATTTGTATCTTTACACATAACTATTTTTATTCTCCCAAAAGTTCAGTTTCTTTTGGGGTCAGTTGTGTGGTTCTAGTTAATCTCTGAAGAAAGGGTGGAATGGCCTTTGGTTCACTTTCCTGTTTTTCCTCATCCTCCTTAGGGGGAGGTTGGTTATCTCGGAGAACCTTCCAAGATCGTAGGTTAATCTCCTGAATCTCCACAGCATAGGTTGGGTATGATGTTTCTTCACTATATACCTGCTGAGGCTGTCTGTTATTGGGGTTTGGGTTCGGTTGATCAGATATTTGAGGTTGCCTTGGTGGAGCAGGAGGCAATGGTTGTGGTTGAGCAAGTGGTGGAGGCAAAATAGTGGGAGGAGAATTGTACTGGGGCCTCCACATCTGATGAGGTGCATTCCACTGAGGCTGTGGTTGAGCATAAGAGTGAAACAAATGAGTATTATCGAGAAATCTAGTGTCTATGCAGAGCTGCTAGTCCCACTACGATGGGTAGCTATCTTAGAAACAAACAGATTAAAGTTACTTTCACTTTCCTTTACGAGAAGTAGATAGGAGAGGAGCAAAGAATACCAACCTCGATCTTTCGCTTGGTTTTCCGCTTGTTTCTTCTCCTCTTTGACAGATGTTTTCCGCTCTTCCCTTAACCACTTCGCTTCAAAGAGTACCTATAAAGTCAAGGAAACATAATGCCTTCAAAGTGCAGAGATCTACAGTCATAAACAATATAGGACCAGATATATATTGACCACATACATGCATATATCAGCTAATATACAAGAATGTGGAGGAAAACTCGAATAACTTTATTGATATAGAGGTTAGAAGAGAGGATTACAACCCATTGATCTGACCCAACATCATCATCCCAACATGAAAGCCTTCTTCACCTCATGAAAAGCTTAGATCACCCAACACTATGATATTGCACGAGGAAACCAACAACACTTCCTTGCAAGATACAAGATTCCAGCCTCCAACCTCTGGATCTCTGGGATGAGGGATCCATATATAGATATTTTTAGAGGTGTGAGTAAGCTCTGGGTTTTTTATTAGTGTCATTTCACTGATAGTTCTTGGCTCCACTTGGAGATTTCATTGATCTCTCACTCATCCCTGGGCGAATTGTGAGAGGCAAGTGTCATATGATAAGTTTCTAAAAGATTCCTTGATCATCCACTTAGCAAACTGTCTCTGCCACTTGTCTATTCTCACTCATCGCACCCTGTAGAAGGACTTTTCAGTATGCATGCACCTCCCGTGTGTAGTAGGTGCGATGCATCGCACCCTGACCATGGAGCAAGTGAGATGATCCAATTTTGACTAGTTCTGAGTAGTTTTTCATGAAGAACTTCTGGGAGATGATGTAATCAGCTGAACTTGTTCCTTTAGGGTATGAAACAACACTTTTAGGGACTTAGAAGCCCTTGATTTATGGACATATGTGATTGGGGTTGCAGTGCCCAAATATGTCTATAACAGTTGCCCCCTAAAGCATGAGGTCATAGATCTTTGATGTCAGGTGAAATGCTTTATCATGACGATCCGAGGTTCTTTCAAACTGGAAGGTGACCTGTAATAAGATACAATACAATACATTATCTTCATAAAATTTTCATGTTCTAGCTGAGGCGGGCATTCCCATGCTCAGCTTTATAAATTCATTTTCATGTACATAGGACAGACAACCGTTTGTGTGGCAGACTGATGATTCTAGTAGAGCCATCATCCTTTGATTTGAATGATCATCTGTGCAGCAATGATGTACATTTGATGTCTTTATTTTCCTGAATATATCATAGCCCAGATGGATGAAACTAGATTCAGGGTCTTCAAACTCGTCCAATCTTCGCTCGAAGTACAAGTCGATCCACGTGAAAATGTTCTAGAGTCGAACATGGAAATACATAGCCTGATTACCAGCAAATGATGTAAGCTGTTAACAGGCATGAGAGGAATCACCGATAATGATGATGACCCTCAAGGTACTACAGTACAATTCACGTGGTGTGAAAAAGGGACTTGGCGTCGAACACTACGCAAAATCTTTCGGTCGAAGGCCATTGATGTAAACCTGTCGCCGGAAGTGAGAAACTTGCCATTGAGGCATGCAAGCTTCAAAGTACTGAAAGGGTTGTTCCTAGGTTGACTTCTTGGATAATGAGTTTTCGACAATAAGAAGTAACCCGTCATAGGAGGGCCTTAATGAATCCCACATCTACGACACGGAATGGAGCAAATGATTTTGGAGGTGAAAATGATATGATGATATAGGGTTTAGGGTGGTGGTCATGAAAGAATGGAGTGTGAATGTGTTGCAGCAAATGAGACACAAGATGGGTTGGTGAATTCTCTGATCCACTTCTCTTGAACATATTGGCGACATTGAAATGGATTGGTAGCGTTAACCCCAAATATGGCTGGTACGGTGGACCAAGGGTAATATGACCGGGGAACGGAATAAGCCAACACGACTCAATCATGGCGATGGAGTGAAAGTGTCATGTTCAAGAGCGACTCACTGCTAATAAAGTTTCTTCGAGTTTTCTTCCCAATTTTTCCCTAGTCATTGCTGACTAGCACCTCTTTATTTTTGTCAAGCTTGAGGAGGATAACATATGCTTGTTCTATAATTTTCCCTTCGGGAAAACCTATCGTTATGTTTTAACGAGCCTAACGACAGTGAAACTTGTTCTTGTCTGCATGGACAAGTTTGTCGCTATTGGTTTTAACGAGTTTAACGACAAAGACAACTCAGTCCTTTTTCAATTTTAGAGAGTCTGAAAAAGGGACAAGAAAACTCTAGTAATCCTTTTTCGTCATATAATCCCTTAAGTCCGAAAAAGTATAAAATAATACGAAACGGATGAATTTTCGATAGTTTTAACAAGCCGAACAAGAAAAACGCTCGATATTTTTGTGTAATAATCCCTTAGGTCCAAAAAGATTAAAATCTAGAGGAGGGATAGCACTCCCGGTAGCTTTGACGAGCTGGAGAAGCCAACTGCTCGGCAATCTTTTCATATTTTACAAATCAGGTGAAAAGAGCTTAAAGGAGACTCGTCTTTGAGGAACGAGTGATATATTCGGGTAGCTGCTAATTCTAGGTAAGGTTTGGAATTTTCCAATCACGGTAGAGTCACAAGGATGGCTAATTGAATCACTCTTCGCAATTGTTCCTAAAAAGGGTAAACAATCAAATGGAGGCGCATGATCAACTAAAACAGAGTGGAGGTGATGGCAGGAACACGACCAGGGCTCAAAAGTTGATGATAATGCATTCACAATGGTTATTTAGCAGAGGTTGGTTCATTTTTTAGTGAGCTTAAACTCTGGGGGAACATTTTCTCATTGCTTAGGTTTAATTTTTAACAAGCTTGAACTTTGCATAAAAACTGCTCATGGCGGGTTTATTTTTTAACAAGCTTGAACCCTGCAGTAACACTGCTCGTGGCATGGTTTATTTTTTTTAATGAGCTTGAACCATGCGACAATATATGCTCAGATTTAGTTTCATGTTTACACAAGCTTGAAATGAAAAACTATGCTTGTTATAAGTTCGCATGCCCCAAGCATAATAACGCAAATCGAGGTGCCTGCCCCCCAAGCTTCATTATATCCAACGAGGTGGTTGGAATGAAGGTTTACCTTCGAGATCTTTGAAAGAATCGACTTGGAAAGGTTTAATGAGGTTGACATAGTAAAAGAAATATCCTCATAGCTCCTTTTTTCATTTTTTAACGAGGTCAACATGAGATAAGAACCATCCTCAGAACCCAATATATTTACAGTATTTGATAGAAAATAAAAAATTGAAGGATGATTAAGGTCACTGGAATAATCTTCGTTGTAATCCGGAAGATGGGAATGATGGTGGTAATCTTCCCATGCTGCCTCTCCTATCATCATTGATTGAATGATTCCTTCATCTATAGAGTGTACATGCGAGCAAAGATTTGAATGGGTGTCATATTCCTTAGACCTATTTATCCAAACACTCGATGAGCGTTGATTTGAGTTTGTCCCCCAGGCCAAGAAAATTGATTGCTACAATATTTCTATTATGGCGATGATCCATGCTGACAAAATGTTCAAGAATCTTCTGAATCTAGAAGATATCATGTTGCAGCTTCCCACCATGGCCACTTTCGCCAGATTTTTTGAAGGCGGTAGGGCAAAAGTACCCATCAATGTAGGGTGTTTTAGTAGGCCTACTCCGATATTTTGAAGCGACTGAGAGCTTCCATGGATCATCTGAATGCTTCTCGTAACTTGTGAACTATTGGGGAGAAATGTTTGTTGGTCGACGATTGTAATTCCTCCTTGGAAAGGAAATGCAATATTTCTAAAGTATGTCGACACAACTGCAGCCATAGCATATATCCAGGGCCTTCCCAATAGGATTTTGTAATCAAGGTTTCCATCGATTACTTCAACATAAATTTCTACTATCTTGTCCCTTAGTTCGACTTGCAAGTTACTTAAAATCCCATATGGAGTGTATGTCTGTCCATCAAATGCTTTTAACATCATCAACAATCGCGACAAGTGTGGTGAGCCTAAATTTTTCCAGCAACTCATCGACATAATACATGTCGATGCTCCCTCATCAATAATCATTCAATGAATAGTTTTGTTGAGGGCTTTCACTTGAATAAGGAAAGCAAGTTGAGTTGGTAACTGAGGGTCATATCCTTTATGATTGAAGGCCACAAGATTGGAATCCGTTGGGTCAATCCCACCTATTGCTGATAATAGAGTCTGCTTCTGGGAGGGGAAATTTTGCAGTACCTCAAGTGTTGACATAGCGGACGGTAATTAGGCTAGGTCCTCTACTATATTATAATTTTGTGCTACTCTTGCACGAGGATTAAATGTCAATTTGTGTACTACTCCCTTCGACGGCTTTATTGTTGGCTCAGGAATGATGGGTGGCACAACTTCAGTCGAAGTTGTTGTTGAACTACTAGGTTGATCATTAGCCTTGTTTTTCGATGGCTGTGGATTCCCGTAATGTTTATTCCTTGTTGATATCAAAGCATCATTCTGCTATTTCGAGATGGACAACATAAGCACTTGGGATCGGGAAGCATTGTCACTAGCAACCAGATTGGTTCCCGGGTTTGGAAACGGATTAGTCAATACCGCTAAGATTTTTGAACTCTTAAAGAGTTTCTTAACTTCAGCTTTATGTGGACAATCTCTTGTCCGATGATTCTCATCGCATATCTGACACCCTACAAGGGGTTTCCTTTGCCCAAAAGGGTTTGCAGAAGATTTTTTAGTAGACAAATCCTCCTACTTCTTCCTTTTCCTTTTATTTTTCTTCTTGCCCCCTGGTTGCTTCAGTTGTTTGCCCTTGTCGGTCGACATGGCATTAATCTCCAAGGCAAGAAGTTCTTCATTTTCATTTTGACTGGAAACCTTGCGGGCTTTCTTGCATGTAGCCTTTACGATTTTCGTGCTAGTTGTACCTATCACACCATCACCGACATGAGAGTCTTTGTTTGATTTAGGAGGACGAATGGAAAATTCCAGTCTAGGAGCATCAAGGATTTTTTCATAGAGCATTCCAGACTGAGTATAGATCAAGTCTAGATATTGCGCACGAGCAATGACTTGCTTTTCAGTGACAACCCCTCCCTTTGCCACATCTTCTGTTATAGAAGGTAACAATGACTTAATAAACCATTCAGCTAATAGCTGATCAGGAACATATGTTTTTACCATTCTACGACGATGCCACCACTCATGGATATGATCAGATATATGAGTGGTTGTTGTCTGCTTAAAATTGGTAAGAAGCTCTGTTCCTGTTTCATACCTTATGGGTAATTGAAAATGAGTTAAAAAGGTTATGGCTAGGGAGATGAAGTTATAAAATGAAGCTCTTGGCAATTCAATGTACCATTTTGCTGCTAGACCAGTTAATGTTCTCTGAAAAAGGCGAAGCCTAATCAAATCATTGTTAAGAGTGTTGTATGAACACCACAGATGAAAGGTCATCACATGATTCGACGGGTCTTCCCCCGGATTTCAATTAAATTTAGGAATATCTGATGGAAGCTTGTGAGGAATCGTTGGCCACCAAGGGGCATAAGCAATTGGATCGTTTGTTAGCCAATTTAGATTCGATAACTCTAAAGTTTCCACGAAGGGCAATTGTTGATTCAGGTTCGGTGAAGCATACCCAGGATAGGATGGTATCGCCTGAGTAGTGGGTCTTTTCATAACCGTATAATGCATTTGATGCTGATAACATTGGTAAGGTTGATGAGCATAACCATTATAAAATTATTTTTGTTGACCATTTTGAATATACGGTTGCCCATTACTTGCAAAGATTTGTTGCTCAGATCCTTGGTAAGCTTGTTGGAATTGCGGTTGTTGATATTGCACCAACCATGGTTGTGAAACCATGTGTTGTTGTCCAATACTGGCCATTTGACCAAGATGAGGGGTAATAGTACCCATTTGAACTTGGGTCGCTCCTGTTAGGGAGCCACTAATTGGTGATTGTGGTTGTGTCGAGGAGACAGGAGGTTGTTGTATTGCAACTTGAGAAACTTGAGGTTGACATACAACAGGCAATGCTTGTACTTGCTACACTGTCACAATGGCCGGTGTAGTGGAGATATTCGACATAGGTAAACTTTGTTGCATTGAGTATACAACTCTTGGTTGTTGAGGCAGTATTGGCACCCAACCGTTGGATGTAATTCCAGCATGACCAAAATTCTGTTGCAAACTCCCATATGGTTGTTCTCCCGGAGGAAACAATGAAAGGGTATATTGCCCCCCATATGGTGGCAATCTAGTGCTCAAAGGAACGATTGCCCTCTGGGGATATGACTACCCAAATTGATACTATTGCGAAGGATCAATTTGTTGAGACTCAACATAAGAGATTCCAGATATTATTCCGGATGAACAAACAGGAACAGACCATACTGTCGAAATAGCCCCTCGATGGACTCCATCTAGCGGTTGAGAGCTAGTTGGGATAGATGGTATACCAGTGAACATTATTGGAATAGCAACAGGAAGTTCTGCTGCTGCTGCATCAGATGACACAGTCCTAGATGTCGACGGTTGTTCAGACATATCTAGCCTATCCAAAATATTTCCTAGCGATTCTATAGTAACTTCTGATGACGGGAGACTAACTTCTGATGAAGAAGGATATAGGGTGATCCCAGCTCCAAAATGTGATGGAGTACTGGATGGAGGATCCTCCACAATCTCTTCTATAGCAATCAATCCAGGTGGAAGAGGTAGACCGTCAGGTCCGTAAAATATTTCCGGTGCCGAAGAAGGTATAGATTCTGCAGTGATAGATATTTGGGGAATAACACCTTCCAAATCAGCTATAGATGGAGCCGGTTCAAGAATATAAGTGTTTACCATCACACTAGGATCATTTCTAATGTCCTCTTGTGGCTGCGGAACTTCTTCTGTAGAGGCAGGGATACCAGAAATGGTTGGAGTAACTGGAGTCTCTGAGGATGTCGAAACACTTGTTCCGACCAAACCAAGGGACTTTGATCCGGTTAAATGAGTTCGCTTTTTCCGGAATAGTTTTGTTTCTGGAGTCAAAGACGGTTGACTCGTTAATCTCCGCGAACGACTGGGTTTCTATTGACTTTCTTCCATGATTGCGGATTACTTGATCAACTCGAAATAAAGCGAAAAATGATTCCGAATTAAATGAATTTTAGACGCTTTGACACAAATTTATTTTTCAACTTTTAAGAGTTGAGAAAAAGCAAAAGATGACTCTAGTTTCCTTCGATTTTTAATGAGATTGAAGTGACAAGTGCTCAGATGAACCTTTTCCTTTAAGGAGTCTGAAAAGGAACGAAAGGGACTACTTTGGAAATTTAGACAGAGGGATTACCAAACCAATCGCAAAACTACAGAATACTTTTTATGGTACGTGTTAGCCTCCTATACCAATAGGTTTCATCTTTCATGATTGTATTGATTGAACTATGGAATATGTTCAAACCTTCTTTCTTGAGCAAAGGTGTTCCATATTCTTGAAAAACCAAAAAATCAAAAAAGTTAAAAAATGTAAAGAGGGTGTACCCTAAAAGAAAAATCAAAGGGTAAGAAAAATAAAGTGGTAAAAAAAAAGAAGTGAAAGAAATGAACCCCAAGCAAAAAACAGACCAAGGAAAGTGTGCAAATCCAAATGCCACTACTACTTCATTTTTGTAATAAAACAATTGTGTGCATCTTGTCCAACCTTTGCCACAATTCATGAATAAGTCAAACTGTTTAAACTTGGCTTACTCATATTTCAATTTCATGTTGTAGATTAGAGAATAAATATCTGACCAAACAGTTTAATCTTGGCAGATAAGTAGATAGTTAGAGTTAATAAAAGGTGCTCAACAGTTTAATCTGAGCCCTTGGATGTAATAAGGGTAGAATTAGATAGATTTTCCTTGTAAAAAGAAAAAATGTTGATGACGGTTCGCAAGTCTAAATGCACCCTAATAAAGAAGAGAAAATGGTAGTATTAAGTAGACAGGGTAGGTAGATGGTGCTGCAAAATGTTATCTGATGAATGATGCTGCTACATGTTTTTGATCCTTTACTTTCATCACAAGTACTAAAGCAGGAAATACACTGGAAAATCACCACAAGCAAAGTCAAACTCATTAACCTCCCTCATCACTTTCCCCTCAAAATTTTCACTAATTTCCCGCAAAGTACTAAGGTATTTGGAGATCAAAGGGGCTCAAGGCATTTCCTTGACCTCTGGAGGGACCGGACCCTTGGCCTAATGATAAAAAAGACCTAAGTACTTAAGATAATGCATCATTATAATCTTCCATATTTAACTTTGTCCTAAGTAAAATCCTATTTTACTTAGGAAACTCATGAAAAAATCCATAAAAATCCCTCAAGATAACTTGCTATTCTAATTTTAATTGTTGAAGATAAAATATTGCAATTTACTTCAGAAGTTATCACTTTCTTAGATGTGCAAAAATATTTTGAGTTTCCTTGTCCTTTGCCATATTTACGTTTAACTCTATTATACTAAATCCCTAATAAAATACCTTATCCTAAGTATATAACTCCCTTTTTATAAATATCCCAAAAACCCCTCTATTATAAAGTTTAACCAAAGTATTTATATCCCCACACATTTAAAATAATAACCCACTATACGCCCTTTGGTTAAAATTATCATTATATTATAATCCCGCCCTTATGGTAATTAAATAATATTTGTTTGTTACCATATAAATAAAAAATATATATACAAAAACTTTAAACATGCCATATGTATGTTTAAATACAAAAATATGAATAAAACTTCTGAAAAGTTTCGTGCCACCGTGGTTTGTCCACCTGGCAATCCCCACCCTGACTGCAAGTAAAACTCAGTGTTCTTTGTTTTTCGCTGAAATAGTGATTAAAAATCATCACTGAGTCCTTCCCAGAGGTTTTAAAACTGTTTAATTGCTCCCTGAACCAACAAATTGTGCCAATTTCCTTCATTTTTTAGAAATCCCGCCTGGCCTGTGAGTAAAACCAAAAACCTCCATTTTGAATCCACAAGAACCAAAATGGAGGTGTCGGCAACTCTGAATATTACTCCACTGAATGCTCCTCACCGTGAATTGGAATATTTACCTTTAATAGATGAAGATTTCCAAATTAAAGACCTGCATTTTGATGAAAGTCCCCTATTGAGCTATTTTCGCTGCAGAGACGAATACTCAAAGGGGCACGATCTTATAGGGTTGTGGGAATCCATTCTCCCAAGGTATCTCATTCCTTCAGTCATTTATTTCCCAGAAATCATCCATTACTGTCATTCTCACTATGATCTGACTCAAAGAGCTGTAATATCCCCTGACCAGAGTGTTCTTTTCCTCATTACTCCCCAAGCTATCAATGTGATGCTCCATTTTGAACCTGGTCAAAACCTCACTCCCTTGTCCATTGGGGAATTGCTTGAAAAATCTACTCGGTTGTCCCCTTAAGAGGTAATCAGAAGATCACATCCTTGGATAAAAAGTCTTAATACTAGTCATAAGATTTGTTTACTCCAATATTGTTATCAAATATATTCAAACAGAGGTTAGAAAGCATAACAGCTAAAGAGTACCAGTGGTTGAAGAGTATCAGTGGTTAAAGTGTATCAGGTAAAAGTCAGTGAAAGTTAAAACGAAGTTACAGAGCAGTCAAAGGTAAACAGTAAAATTGAACACAGAAGGTAGTAAAATGGTAAAAAGAGATGATAATACTTTCACCAATATTGAGGTTTGTCTAAAGTGAAAGTAAAACCGTCAAAAGAGCAAGAAAGTAAAAAGATGAAAAAACATAACAAGAAGGAACATTTTTGCAGAAATTGCATATTTTAGTCATAGTTTTGCAGAAAATATTGTGATCAATCCAAGATGAATTTTACAAAAATGAAGGAGGTTTATGTTCTTAAGAGGGCCATCTACAAAAACCTCTCTCACTTTTCTAACAGCCATTATGGTTTTGGAAATATTAAACAATGTTGGAAAGCACTTTTTGCAGAAAATTTCAGTTTAAGTCATCATTTTGCAGAGAGTATTTTGGCCAATACAAAATACTTCATACAAAATTGAAGGAGGTTTTTGTTCCTAAGATACCCATCTACAAAAACCTATCTCAGTTTTTTCACAGTGATTTTATAATGAGAGATACATGCGCATCTTTACAGGCCATTTTTCAGACTCTGTAAAACTCTGTTTTACACATATTTTTTACAGAGACTATTATGCATAGCTGGAGAGGAATTTTGGGAAAATGAAAGAGGTTTATCTCACCAACATATTGATCTACAATAAAATATTTCACTTTTTATATATCTATTACGGATTGAGAAATACAAAAATATCATTGGACCCCAAGTTTGTAGAATTGTTGGAGCAGATTGCACAAAGAAAGGAAACAGTTAGTGACTTGGATGCCTCATCATCAACTAAGAGTTGGATCAAATTCGAATTCTTCTCTTTGTCATCACCTATCCATACAAAATAGTGCCAAATAGATGCATTAGTTTGAGTGTCCTTTAATTAATTTCTATTTATGTAAATAGTTGGAGAGATTTGTGAACCAATTTTGATATTTGTTTCAAGATATTTTAGTTTAGAATTGGTATAAATACTCCACTCTTGGAAACATTGAGGGTGGATTCCATTACTTTGCTGTAACATTGAGACTTGCAGAATAAAATCGCTTGGAGAAATTTTTCGTGGCTTGGCTGGATGAGGATTTAAAGCACAAGACTTGTTGCAGGATTCATGTGTTGGACAGCAGTTCAATAAGTGTTTCTACCCTTTCTCTGAAATTTTATATCAGTCTATAATATCATCATATCCATTTATGAATAATTCGCATAAGAGGTTGGAACAAAATTCGCTTAATTGTGCTCTGTTTTTATATGTTATTATTCTTGATTTTTTCTTCCAAATTAGTTATAAGCATGAATTCTTAAATGCTCTTGCTTTACTAATATTAAACACATAATACCATCATATCCATTCCCGAATAATTTTCATAAGAGATTGAAACAGAATTTGCTTAATTGTACTCTGTTTCCAAATGTTATTATTCTTGATGTTTTCCTCTAAATTAGTTATAAGCATGAATTCTTAAATTCTCTTGCTTTACTAATTTAAACATTGTTGGTTACTATAACAAAGGATTCTTCATTGCTCTTTGTTTGTAGTCATTTCATTTCTTTCTTTTGGACATGGTGAAAGACTCTTAGTTGCCTTTCATCCCTTCAAATTCATCCCATCCACTTTAAATTTTAAGGATTGTTCTCTGTCTAGCTATCTTGCCCTGTAATACCATCTTGTGCTTAGAATAGAAATCCATTAAAGCCATTCTTTGACTCCATAGCCCAATGGACTGAAAGCTCTCAATCTTGCCCTTAGTTTGTGGATTCCACCATTTTCCCAAAACAAACTCTTGAATCTATAACTAGCCTAAAACCTTCCAAAGAACAAAGATAAATCATAAAGAGAGAGCCCTCTCTGGATGCAGATTGGCTAGATTCTGCATCTAAAAGGTTGGTTTGTGGTTACCTCGGGTATACTTTCCTCTTACACAACTTCTAGGAAAACCTGAGTGATAACAAGGTATATGGCCTTCTAAAACGTGAAAGATCATATACAACTACAATAAGAAAATTAAGAAACTATAAATAAAGGAAAACATTAAAATAGTGTACTAGTGTCATCATCCAATCTTTGGGGAGTCAGATTCTTCCACTGATATCAACTCTTTGCTACTGCTTGGAGAACTTCCCGAGTTAAGTGGAAGCCTAAGGTGTGTCTCAATTATCTGCAAGCAACGATCTATCCTCTTTGTTGTGAGTTGGAGGTCATCAAGCATCAACAAAATTTCATCATTGGCTGCATTCCAGTCCACCAATACATGTCCCAAGAACAACTTGAGTTGTCAATATATGTCAATAGTGTACATATATTGTTTGAATCTCCCTTTATTCTGACCAAAATTTGGGACCTAATTAACATTTTTGCTAGCTATTTTGATTTACGAGAGCCCCTTGCTCCTGCAATTTCCCTTTCACCCACTGCTATCACCTCCTACATTGGCAATGGTGTCTTATCCCTATATAGATTGATTGAGGTTTTGGTCCTTTATCGAGCTCAAGAGCTTTCCATCTATCTATAATAGGCTTCACCACAATGTACTTGGGCTCTTTACCTTGACATGTTATATGATATACCAAAAACCCTATATTGGATTGCAAAGAGAAATGTTGGTTGTTGTGCAGTGGGTGATTAATAGAGGGGGTGACAGAAAAAATTTATCATTTAATTTAAACACAAAAAACCTATGTCTTCTAATAAAACTAAATTTATCATTTAATTTAAACACAATAAGAAGGGAAATAACCTATTTATAACTCAACATTTATTTGATGATAATATACAAGTAAAATTTATTTAGTGATAATTGATCGCATGAACACACTTGGGCACACTTGGGCACATTAGAGATAATTGCCTGAATTAAGTTACCAAAGCATATATTGAGGTTCCTTTTCCTTGGCACTACATGGGTCACATACCATGTCATGGGATTCCATTGTAGGTTGGGTAGTCGCACGGGAAGGGCATACCCATGGATGGGCTAGTGAGAAGGCTACATGCCATCGTGATGACATGATGAATGGGTGTGACGAGTTGCATGGTCAACCAAGTTACAAGGGACAAGATATGGGAACCATGCCAAATTGCAACATGAAAGGTTTGCTCACATGGCACGGTCATGTCTACATTGGTGGGAGAGAAGCATATCACACCTCTCCATTTATTCGGCTAGTTTGGACCTTGTACGAAAGCATGTGTGGGTGGACTAACTAAATTTAGGGTTCTGCCATAATGTGAAATATGAAATGGCTTTTAATGATGTCCACGAGACCTCAAGGTCTAAGGGGCCACTCACTATCGCTTAATCCATGTTCAATTTTTTTTCTAGGTTGATTCTACTGTTATGGATCTTGAGTAAGAAATTTGTTGTTTTGTGAAGTCTTCTCTCCTCAAAAATCTCATTGAGACTATTCACCTGTAGGCTGTTATCAAACTGATGGTGGATAACTTCATACGTTGCACACTCTTTGATAAAATTTCATTTTGTTTCTACCACCCCTCTATTGCAAAGTATGCAAATTCGTTCATCTCAATCTTCTTTAGGGACCGACCTACCAGTTTTACATCTTAGATGATGGGAGATAGTCCTTAGCTGAGCAATTAAAATTTTAGATGTTCCCTTGATTGAGGAACTCAAATACTCTTTATCATCATGTTTCCACATTAGGTTAAATTCTTTGACATAGTATGCTTTCTTTTTTCCTACCTACTTTGTTCACATGGTAGTCCTAAAGTTTTTTAACACCCACATTTTTATCTCCTCCTTAGCGTGAGGGAAATCATGCAAATTTATGTCCCATTTGCCTAACCACTGTATATTTTATTTCATCCATGTCTTTTTCCAGCAATTTAGTTATTCTTCAACGATTAATTTGGGCCACCGATGCTTATCTATGTTTTCAACCTTATTCAGGTAACTTAGAAAATGAATGATCAATGAGACCTTAGTTAGAAACATACCAGCCTCAGCTAAAAGGATATCATATGGGACCGTTGATTTGACCTTGAGGCTACTTGTGATTAGGTGCTTTTGAATTCTTTCTATTTGTCCCCAATTGTGGCTTGACATGTATCTCCCCCATATTTCACAACCATAGAGGATAATTGGAACCACTGATAGACCAAAGAGGACTTTATTAGTCTTCCAATCCCATAGTTCTGCCTCTCTACACTTGTTCTGAAGAAGGTAAGAACATTTCCACCCACCTTGGATTCTCTTTGATCTACATGTCTCCTAGCTAAACCTATAGCGAAAATAAATTCCTAAATACTTGTACTCATCTACCACCTCCAAGGAGCTGCCCTCAAAGAGAAAAGTAATATGAGGTTTCTTTCTTTTCAAAGAAAAAATCGCGACTTTAGTTTTGATAGTATTTACTTACATTCCCACCTCTTGATAAAATAATTCTATAGATTTCAAGTGTTCTCTCAAACCTAGTGCCAATTTAGCGATAATAATAAGGTCATCTACATATAAAAGTAGTTTCACCACATATATTGCTAGTTGGATGCCTTCTCCTTTGGTATTGTTTATCCACCCTTGAAGGTTATCAATATATAAATCAAACAAAGTGGGGGAAAGAGGGTATCCCTATTTGACTTATATGTCACTGCCAAAGCATTCAGACATGCCTTCCTTTATTCTGATTGTCACTCAAACCTACTCATAAAGCTTATGAACAACTGCCCTATATTCCTTTGGGATCTTTAGTTCTTCTATTCACTGCCATAGTTTGTCTCTAGGGATAATATCAAAGGCTTTTTTGAAGTCAACAAAGCAACAAAATGCTTCCCGGCGTCAGTTGTCCAAAACTTTTTTAGTGAAGTGTCATAGAGTGATGCAATGATTAATGGTAGAATGTTTAGGCCTAAAGCCAACTTGTCCCTTTGCTCTTTTTCCCTCTTTTTATGCCCATTCATTGATTCTACGCTCTAGCATGCTCCCAATTTATTTTTCCAAGAAGAGAGTTGATCATAATAGTACGGTAGTTAGAAGGGTTATTGATGTCACTAGTTTTGTGAAGAGGTATAACAACACTAGTTGTCCACTCAACTGAAAAGCTATCTTGATTGACTCTGTTAAATATCTCCTTAATGGGTGGAGCTACAAGCTTCATTTCCAATTTTAAAAATTATGTATGTAAACTGTCAATGCTTACGCTTTACCATTTTCTAGTTTCTTTATACCTTTTCCAATATCAACAACCAAAAATAGCTATGTTGAGGAGACAATTATGGGAGGCTTACTTTTCTCATTTGTCCGCTCATATAGAAGTTTTGCATAGTCTAACCACTGATCCTCTATGATATTTTTTTGTATTTGATTTTCATTTTGCTGTAGTTCCTTCTAGAAACTTTTGGGATTATGTTTTCCCAAAGAAATTAATTCCTTCCTTTTTGAAATCACATAACTTCATTTTTTATTTTATTTTGTCAATTTTGTATATAATCTTGTTTTTTTTCTTGAATCTTTGAGAATTCTTTTCACATCCTTATATTCCTTATCATACTGAGGATTAGCTGGGAAGGTATTTGAGATACTCTTCAGAGGCCTAGATCTCTTACATACCTTTAAAGCTTTGTGTATTAATGGAATCAACATACTACTACAAATATATCTTTTATCTCTTATGTTATCCTTATAGCCCCTATTGTTGTTTTTGGCCACCTGAAGGTGTTCTTTAAGAGAAACCCTAAAGAGCTCTTAATTTTCTTGGTTTAAGATAATTCTCCCATGTTCATAAAATTCCTTGTGTGAATGATGGGGATGTTTCAAATTTCAATATTCTGTATTTATACCAAGCTTAGTAAGAAGAGGTGAATGGTTAGAGTCTAACATAGTCTATTGTGCTTTTCCTGTTGTATGTCTTACAAGTAATACTATTGAACTTCAACCAATTTTTCATTCCATTACATATAACCATGTCATGTAGGCTACAAAAGCCTAATAATTTTGCTCCAAAGTGTGAAAACTTCCCTTTCCCATCTTGTGATGTCATCCTCCAAGGGTTCTCTTCATTCTCTCTATGTCATAGAGGGTTGTTATCATCTCCCATATCCCTGCCCGGCTGGATAGATTGATTGTGATGCAGAAGCATCCAGCTAAGGGCATCATGACCGGGTGTTGGTCTCAGTAAGAAGGACAGGTTCAAAAACTTTTAATTTCATTTATGTTTGATGAATAAAATAGTATCTAGGAATTAGTTTGTTTTATTATTAGTTAGTTAAGAAACATTAGAAACAGTACAGTTAGGGTAATGTCACAACAGTTGCATTGTTTTGTCATTTTCTTAATCCATCTTACAGGTGTCTGTTCATAAACAAAAAGTGTAATATTGTAACTCCTACAATACAAGAAACCCAACAAGATTATCAACTATGTAACTATAAAGGGTAACTGTATGGAACTGAGAACGGTTTGAGTAATTGTTTCAGCACAATATAAAAATCAATGTAATACAATCGTGGAGGGGTTCAGCACATGAGAACAGAACTATAATACAGAAAATAATTTATTTCATCCAAAACATCTGAGTCCATCTATAACAGTTCATCGTAATATTCATTTACTTTTTTCCCTTAATCATTGAGTAAACTAAACTAAACAAATATTGTGCATTCCTATACTTTTCATTATTTCCTTTCTTAAAGAACAGAACGCAGGCAAAGAAAATTGCATGGGTATTTCCAGTACGAAGGCTAGCAATCAACATACAGAGTTTACGAATGAAAGAGCCAAGAATATTACGAACAATTCGACCAAGAATGAGAATATAAACATTGAGCAACAAAACCCAAGACAGAGGTAACAAAGTATAACCAAATACATTGTTATTTCTTTTCATTCCAACAAAAAAAAAGATATTTGTATAGATATAACAGTCCAGGGATAACCCTTCGAACGACGGAAGAACCAAACGAACCAGCAAAACCCTAAGGGCGTCGATCACCCTCTAAAAAAAGTGGTTTACAGTTACAAAATTGCTAAGAACACAAACGAGGGTTTATACAAGACTAACCCAGGTCGCATAGCGACAACAGAGAATTTCAAGTGGACGAGGACTGAGACTCTGCCCAAAAAACTAACCGAGACCAATTATTAAAAACAAAACGATAACAGTAGCAGAGGCTACCAAGACAAAGCCATAGCGCTTACATCAACCACGCCAAGGAACAAACCCCCAGCATGTGCAAGCAAAATAGGGCAACATCGTCAGCTGAATGTCAGCAGAGTAAAAGGCGAGAAGCAAATGAAGAGTAAGGAATTGTATGTACAGTGAACAAATTGTTTACCTGGAGGTTTAGTTGCGCTGAAAGAATGCCAACCCACTGAGCCATAATCCACGGTGACAACCTGAGACCGAGGAGCAGCCTTCATTAGAACCGGAGTAAGACAAAGAGGGAAAACGAATCATGGAGAGACAGCATACCTAAAGAGAACTGTGAGCAGAGGAGGCCACTGCAACTGTGACCTGTAGCATGCAAACCCATTAAACAAATTTGACAACTAGAAGAACTTCAATAAAAAGAGAACAGTGGAGCAGAAACAAGTTTAGCAACCGAACAGACAAAGACAGTAGCCATTCTCTTGCACAGATGAGTAGAACCATCACACTGTGCCCAAGGAGCCGAGCAAAGAAGCCACTAGAACAAACGAAGGTGCCACACCAACAAGCATCACAACCCATAGCCGGCGCACGTAGAGCCTGTGGCTCACCTCCATACATTTGCAGCACGGACCCTCATTTCCAGACCAAACCCTCAGCGCAACAAAGTTGCACAAACAAAAATGAAGAAATGACATAGAAGGCAGGGTTTTGGCGTCAACCAAAAAGTGGGAAACAATAACCGAGGCAAGTACTGCCAACACTGCAGAATTAAAGTCCGACATAAATGCCATCCAACACAATCCAGAACCATCCTATGATTAACCCTAATCACCAGTGCTAAGTCCCAAATCATACATTAATCATTTAATTGTTGATTAGCGCAGTCTTGTATTATTGTATTACTGTCAAACATTATAGTGTGGAATTGCGGGCTAGTCCCATCATAGTGGTATCAGAGCGGATTTATTGTTTTTTTTCCTGAGAAATGGAAGTTAGAAGACGAGGACGTGGAAGAGGTGCTCGGAGAGTAGTAGATGAAGGATTGCGAGAGGAAATCAGGATCCTTACTGCCCGTTTGGAGGCAGTTGAAGCAGGAAGGAGAAGGGATCCAGAGGTAAGAGATGACAGCGAAGAAGAAGCCATAGTGACAACAGATGGATCAGATGAAGAAGGTCCAGAAATGAGACTATTGAGGTCGGTCCTATTGGTGAGTAGCAAGCCTAAACCAGAAATCCCAAATTATGACAGTAGCTTGTCCATAGAGGTTCTTTTGGACTGGATCAATGAATTGGATAAATTTTTTGAGTGTGAAGAGGTCAGTGAAGATCAAAAAGTCAAGTTCGTTGCAACAAAGCTGAAGGGACACGCAGCCCTGTGGTGGAACAATGTTCAGAAAGAGAGGAGGATGAACAAGTTGCCAATAAAGAAATGGTCAAGGAGGGTGGCCAAGTTGAAAGGCAGATTTCTACCCAAGGACTATCAGATTGTACTGCATCGGCAAGTGCAGAATTTGAAGCAAAAAGGGATGACAGTAAGAGAGTACACTTAAGAATTCTACTGGGTAAATTTAAGAGTTGGTTATAAGGAGGACACCTCGGAGAAAACAACAAGGTATGTAAATGGTTTAAGGTTAGAAATATTAGATGAAATCAGCATTATTTCCTCAAAAAACATAGAAGAATCATATCGGAGTGCTATAAAAGCATAGGAGAAGATCACCAGAAAACAAAATGCTAAGAGAGGATGGGGAACCGGTAGAGGAAGAGGATAGTCTTATGGTAGAGGGCGAACTGCCAGCAATAGTGAAGAAGGTAGCAGTTCCAAAGCTTCTAGGACAGTAGAAAAAGGTGACAGCATGAGTGTTGGCAGGCCTTATCAGTGAGGGAGAGGAAATGGCCGAGGCAGAGGAGCTAATTATAAATGTTACAGGTGCCACAAGTGGGGGCACAGATCTTTTGAGTGTCCTAAGTCGGAACAAGTTAGACAGAGTGGTGTGTATGTCGCACAGCCAGAGGAAGCAGAGGCACCTCCCCAAGAAGCAAAAAATGTGCCAGAAACAAGGGAAGACTTATTTTTGAACAAGGTGTTGCTGAAACAAGCCAAAGAAATAGCTGAACAAACTCAAAGGAAAGCCTTGTTCTAGATAGTTTTTAAGTCACACGACAAATTTTGTAAACTGATTATCGATAGTGGAAGCACAGATAATCTGGTTGCCACGGAGATGGTGGAGAAGTTGTGGTTGAAGCGGTTGAAGCACCCCACTCCTTACAAGGTATCATGGCTGCAAAAAGGCCATTAGCTGTTGGTGGATGAGTAATGCAAAGTGGAGTTCCATATCAGCAGATATAAGGATAAGGTCATTTGTGATATAATGCCGATGGATGTATGTCACATACTTCTAGGAAGGCCATGGTAGTATGACAGGAAGGTAGTACATGACGGGAAGATAAACTGTTATAAGTTTTTCAAAGATGGGATCAAGCACACACTTGTGCCCATCAAGGAAGAAGAGACAACTGAGACAAGCGGGACAAGAGTGTTACTAATGGGCGAAAAATAGTTTTTGAAGTAGATTGAAGACAATGAAGTAAGCTATGCTGTTGTAAGAAGAGTGAAGACGGTACTGCTACACACAGAGGTGTTATATTTTCCTGCGGAAATTCAGTAGACGCTGTAGGAGTTCAACGATATAGTAGTGGATGACTTGCTAGATAAATTGCTTCCAAAGAGAAGTGTAAGTCATCATATTGACTTTATACCCAGAGCAAGTCTACCGAATAAGGCAGCATATCGAATGAGCCCCAAAGACAATGAGGAGATCAGAAAACAGGTGCAGGAATTGCTAGATAAAGGGTTGATAAGGGAGAGTTTGAGCCCCTGCACAGTTCCAACAGTTCTCGCTCCCAAGAAAGGAGGAGAATGGCGAATGTGCACAGATTCGAGGGCCATCAACAAGATTACCATCCAGTACAAATTTCCACTACCACGGGTGGATGACATGATGGACTGCTTGAGCGGGGCAACATATTTTCAAATATTGATTTAAAGAGTGGGTATCATCAAATTCGAATTCGAGAAGGGGATGAGTGGAAAACAGCCTTCAAAACTAATGAAGGACTATATGAGTGGCTGGTAATGCCATTCGGACTGAGCAATGCACCCAGTACCTTTATGTGATTAATGAAAAAAATTATGAAAGAATTCATTGGGAAGTTTGTAATAGTGTACCTGGATGATATATTAATTTTTCAGCAAGACGAGGGAGGAACACTTTCAACATGTTTGCAAAGTGCTAGAAAAATTGCAGTAGAGTTGCTGATAAATATGAAAAAATGTACTTTTCTGCAAAAAGAATTGGTTTATCTGGGTTTCGTGATTGCAGAAAATGAGTTGAAGATGGACCTAGAGAAGATTGTAGCAATTGTCAACTAGCCATCCCCGAAAATTTTGTTTGAGGTATGTAGTTTTCATGGGCTGGCAAGTTTTTACCGAAAATTTATAAGAAATTTCAGTGAAATTTGCACACCTATGTTGGATACTATGAAGAAGGCAAGTCAACCTTTTCGTTGGACCGAGGCAGTAGAAAGGAGTTTTCAGTTACTAAAGAAGAATATCACAGAGAGGTCGATCCTGAGATTGCCATATTTTAAAAAGATTTTTCAGGTTCGCTGTGATGCAAGCAGTATGGCCATTGGAGCTGTACTTAGCCAAGAAGACAAACCTGTTGTGTTTTTCAGCGAGAAGTTGAATGAAAGCAGGCAGAAGTCTTCATCCTACGACAAGGAATTCTATGTTGTCATCCAAGCACTGAAGCATTGGAGACACTATCTGCTAGGGAATGAGTTTGTTTTATTCTCAGATAATTTTTCATTGCAATATGTGATGCGAAAGCACAAGCTGAATCACAAGCATGCTAAGTGGGTTGAATATTTGTAGAGTTTCACCTTTATGTTGAAGCACATCAGTGGGTAGGCCAATAAGGTGGTGGATGCATTGAGCAGAAGAGCCTTACTGTTACGGGAGAGTACGATACAAGTGCTGGCTTTGAGCACTTGAAAGACTTGTATTAGGCTGACACGGATTTCAAGGAGGCTTATGAATCATGTCAGAATCCTTTGGTGAGAAACATTGTCCATGGTTGGACTATAATTTGCAAGAGAAGCTGTTGTTTAGAGGGGGACAGTTATGCATCCCCGGTTTCTCAATGAGAGAGAATAGCATTCAGGAGAAACACAGTGGAGGTCTAGTCGGACATTTCAGCATAGACAAAACATTAGAGCAGCTTAGCCATTTTTGTTATTGGCCAAAAATGCGAAGGGATGTGCAAAGATTTGTGACTAGATGTAAAGTGTGTCAATTGGAAAAAGGACACAGTCAAAATACTGGACTTTACATGCCATTTCCCATTCCAAGTAGACTGTGGGACTCAATCAGCTTGGACTTCATCTTGGGTCTACCAAGGACACATCAGGGTTATGATTCGGTGATGGTAGTAGTGGACCGGTTTTCGAAGATGACACATTTCATCCCTTGCAGAAAAACCAGCGATGCCACTCATGTTGCCCACTTGTTCTTTACAGACATCGTCAGGTTACATGGTCTACCTAAGTCCATTCTCTCTGATAGGGATGTGAAGTTCACAGGGCACTTTTGGTGCACCCTATGGAAGAAGATGGGCATGCAGTTAAGTTTTAACTTTTCTTATCACCCGAAGACCAACGGGTAAACAGAGGTGGTAAACAGAAGTCTGGGAAACCTACTACGAAGTTTGATTGGTGAAAATTTGTGAATGTGGGATCGATTACTTTCTCAGGTGGAGTTTGCTTACAACGACTCACCCAATCGCAACATGGGTTACAGTCCTTTTCAGATCTTATATGGTATGAATCCTCGTGGAATACACGAATTACGAGATCTAGGACAATAGGAAAGATGGAGTGCTGATGATCCAGGTGGATATTGGTGGCCACCCATTAATTCCACTTAGATCCCCACCAATGCTTCTTTCAGTTTTTCAGTTTCCTTAATTATAGCACAGTTTACTATTTTTAGCAGTTTTTCGGGTCCTAAACGTCTGGAGCCGTTTTGAGGCCCTAAATGACGTTTTTTTGGGAAATCTACCGTCAGAAATCTTATATCTTAAATCATATTTTCCGTCATAGTTCTCAGAGAGATCTTTCCAACGGGCTATCATGCGCGTCAAACGGAGATAATATGACCAATTCGCGACTCCGGGAAGTTGGTTGTCCAACTCACCCCAACGGGGCCCACAAACTCTTGGTGTTACATCTCCTTAGGTTAGGGTTTTGGTTGTTTAGGGTTTTCTCTTATTGTTCAATAATAAAAAGACCATTGAACCTCATTGTTAAGTGTTGGAGAGGTAAATCCCCTCTACGAATAGAGGCGATCCCTACTAGCCCAGAATGGGTCTAGCATCAATGCTACTATGCAAGCTCCTAATTGCAATTAAAAGGTAGTCAATGAACACCTACTTGGATTCCAGCACTATTGTTTGATGAAGAGATGCCGCTCTCGCTCCTTTGCTCTGGTCGGTCATGATCCTCCACTATCCTCGTGGATGGACACCTGCACACGCAAAGAGAGAAACAAACACAAGCGTGAAATCTAATAAAAGCAATTATACATCAGTTAGAAAGGATGTAATTCACATTAACCATTACAAAGACAAATGAGAATGGAACCATAACAGTAGTCATCTATTATTAATCAATAACAGAGAAAGGTACAACCAATGTTCTGACGTTGAGTCCTTCTCAAGAGGGTCTAGCCAGCAAGTCTCATAAGCATTCACCCTTCGAGGTAGATTTCCCGAGACAAACAACTCTCTCTCTCACACAAGACAACAAGACTTCACAACCTTCCTTAAGCTCTCTAGCAATCCACACTTATCACACCAACTTCCCACTAGCAGCAGCACTAAAAACACTATGAATTCCACTCTGTCAAAAACTAGCTGCTCATGGTAATGGTAGAGGCTTATATAGGAGAAGGAGTCTGCATGAATGGTGGAAGGATAAGCTTATCTCCAAGAAAGGTGGCTCATATGATGAACATACATGCCATAGAAGGGAGGGCGACATTCACAAGGCCAACAACCAGGTCTGGAGTCATCTGGAAGGATCGCTGTTAGAACAAGCTCGCCCAAACAAGATCAGCACGGGTGTATAACTGGACTGGAGCGCTGACGTCGCATCTTAATAATGAAGGAGGCTATGTCAGTGCGACTTAATATAAACATAGGATGCGCTGGCTCATGAAATTCGACCAGCGCGGAAAACCTGTGTGCTTCCGCGCTGGCAGCACATCAGTTGCACTATTAGCCGCCAGTCAGCGTGGTTATTTTAATAACAGTCACGATGATGACATAAAATTTGGCAAAGAGGGTCATTTGGCCAGTTCATAGAGCATGAGCATGATGGATTTGATTTCATGACACAGTAGGGAGATTGACAGGGAGACAGTGACAAATTACTGTGTAACAGATATAAAGCGTAAGAAACCACAAATTGTTGTTAGGGTCATGTCTCACCAGTGACTTAAGTGACATATTTTTGATACACCATTGAAGAAATTTCATACTAACAGACAAAAACATATAAAGGATCAAAGTGTCTAGCATATAGAAACAAATATAAATGATTTTTTTTAACTCAACATACATCATAAATTGAATCCATAACCAATCATAAAGTATGTGAATGATCAAGAAATATCACAAACAATATTAGAATAGACATGATTAGGAAAGAAAAATTTCTTCTTATTGAATAAAAGGGAGAACAAACATACAACGTCATTGCCTTGATGTTACCAGCCTCTTCCTACGATATCCAACCTTCTCCTTGGATGAAAAGCCTTATAGCCCTATTTTTGTAGCATAATCATACCTTCAATGGTCCTCTCCAATATTATAGCCTACATTTGATTTATAGGCCAAGAGGACGAGGTTTCAGATCCTCTTCCTAAGGGATGAGATCCACAAATAGTGGGATATGGGATCAAAAAAGAGAGGGAAGTAGCTCCATGATGGGAGGGATCAGGCTTGAGTAAGCATCAACTAAAATTTGTTAGTTGGGAAAGATTCAACTAAAAAAGCTTCTAGAATTTACCTTTTATCTTTTACTTCCATTGAGTCATGTCCATCAGCCATAGTGTAAGATAGAGCGCACGTTTGCGATGAATTTAATGGTCACGTCTGTGTATGTGCAAAAACTTACTAGGGAACTATGAAGGCAATCAAAAATAGGTTTTTGGGCCTTGTAATCCAGGAATTTCATTCCCTTTAGGATTGTTTAGGTTCTAGCCTTGCATGGGTAGGCTTTGCAACACTTTGATGGATAGTGAAATATCCAAACTAATGGTCATTTTCCTAATTTGACAAAATGACATTTAATAGATTACCCCTTAAAGTGAAAATCCAGAAGAGATGTTTGAGGACTAGAGCACTTTATCATGCCAAGGTTCGAGTTAGAGACCATAGTTTGAGACTTGAAACAATCAATCAAATGTTACAATGAAATATAAAATCATCGTTAAGGTAGTAATTCCCATACTTCGATCATAAATATCTTAATGAACTATTACAGAAATACACCTAAAGATCCATGTCAACTAAAGACACATTATGGAAGTAGCCATCAATGGATCTATGTTTACAATCATGAATATTTAGTAAATCCATGTAGCCTATATGGATTAAACTAGATCTAGGGTCTTGATCTCCATCTCTCGATTCGTATTAAGAAACTAACCATGTGAGTGAATGTCTCGTACTTGAACATGGTAGAAACCACTTGATTACTGGTCAATGATGTGAATCATTACCAAGCATGAAGAAAACACCAATAATGACAATGGTTCTCAACGTAATTCCAGCGAAAATATGCTTTGAAGTTAAACACTCATAGAATTAATTGATTGAAGGTCAACGATGAGAACTTGTCATTGAAGGCAAGAAACCTACCATTAAGGCATGCAGGATCTAAGGTACTAAAGAAGATTTCTACATCAACTTCCTAGATAGTGAGATGAATTCAATAGGAAGCAACCCATCGCAGGAGGGCCTATGAAACAAAACTTGTGTCAAGTTTTGAAGAAGAACAATTTGGAGTAATCCAAGATTGACTCAAGGATGGTTGACGTGATTGGAAGGTAATTTTGACCGAGTTTAGACTTATCTTGAACATATTGGTGACATGAAATTATGACTTGATAGCACCTGACTAAAAAATAATAGGACCAGAAACAAGTTTGAATACTTTTAATGAGGTATGGTCAACAGAAAGGCAAATGCATTTCCCAACCCGCACACAAAGGTGATAGAGTGTCATGTTCAGGAGCGACATACTACCTTTTACAATATAAACAAATGTTATTTTGGAATTTTCCCCCACCATTACTAGAAATTACCTCTTTATTTGTGTGCAAGCTTGAGGAGGATAACATGTCCATGTCCTTTAAGCTCATCCTTTAGATGAGTCCTTCAAACTATTTTTAACGAACACTAGGAAGGAGTGGTTCAGTGTCATTATGATTAACAAGTCCTACACTATTTAAGTTTCACAAGTCTAGTGAAGTGGTAAGTCGATGTCATTTTCATGTTTAAAGAGTTTGAAAATGAATGAAAAAAAAATTCATTCAATTCTTTCAACATAAAATTTTAATGAGCCCGTAGAAAGTAAAGCTCAGTTTTTTTCATTTCTAAGGAGTCAGGAGAAAAGCATAAGTAAACTCCACAGTGTCCTTTTTCATAAATTTAGTATCTCGAGCCCAGAAAAGGGTAAAATAATGTAGGAGAGAACTCTATTTACCATAACTAATCAATATATACCTAATTTTGCAAATATTCTATTTAGTCCATAAAAAGGGTAAACAAATACTGAATAGACGACTACTCATCTAGTTTTACAAATTCAAAAAGTCAAGTAATCAACGATATTTTCATGTTTAGGGAGTCTGAAAAAGGCTTAAACAAAACTCTAGAGTTTCACTTTTTTTTAGTTTCTAATGAGTTTGAAAAAGTGATAAATATGTACTCACCACCCAAATGATTCATTTTCGTAAATGACTTGTGTTTTACACATTTAAACTCAAAAAATTATCACCACTCATCAAAAAACATAGTAAAAACATTAGAAATTTCGATTTTCATGAGCTAAAGGAAAAAATTAATATTTAATGGGCCTAAAAATCTTATAAAAGTCCAAACAGTAAAAAATATTTTACCATTGGTGTTTTGTACTATTTGAGAGTGATTGAGTGCATTTTTCACCAAGAACATTAGTGGTGGATTATGGCCAAACTATGGGACCAAATCAGGAGCCACTTTATCTAGGTAAGAGATCTTTCAGAGATCTTTGTTTTGATTTATTTCATTTTATCTTTTAATCATGTATTTAGTTTTTTCTTTTTTCTTTTTTCTTTTTTGGGGGGGGGGCTTTATTAATTTGAAATCACCCTCAGTGTGCACAATATCTCTTCATTGCGTTTGCGCACACTAAACCACTTTTTTACATGTAAAACCGAGATTTGCATGGTTTCTTAAGCTAGAACCATGCAAATCCACACTTCTCTTAAAATACAACCATGCACAACACGGACAAATTTGAAAAAATTATATAAAACTCCAAAATTTCTTTGCAAAATCATCACAATGTTTTCTAATGAACTTCCATGTTTAGTTGTAGGGTTTCAATCTACAAAAACAGGGTGGAGGGAGAGAGAACATTAAGAATAGGATGTAGCATCTTTGAATCATCTAGAAACATTATAAGCTTTGAGAGATTGTGTCCTATACAAATTTTCATTAACCCAGGCATGAAGGCCCAACTAGATTCGCTTGAATGGATGATGAGAAAATGGAATGTGTAGGAAGAGTGCTTCCAGATTAGGGATTATAGGCCAATAAAAGATGTTGATGACATTTATTTTTTAACTGATCTCTCACGCCTTGGAGTTGACATTTCTTTGTATTGGAATAGAAGAGGTCGTGAAACAACTACTAGTTACCTAATGCAACATTGTTCTCTAGGGTCTGAACTCAAAGACAAACAAATTGATATTAAAGCCATTTAGAGGCTCCCTTTGAGGACTATTTATTTTATTGTTTGACAATTATGTGTCAGTGAAACACTTCATTTACTTACCAATGCTCAGATGCAGATTTCTATAGAGTGCTCACAACCAACGATATTCAATTGGTGTGAAGGGGTAATTTCGAACCCCAAAGGGTGATTAACTAGATTGAAAACTGGCAAACTTAAAACTGTTGGATATGGTTCCATTGTGATCTCATTTGCTCTAGAGATGATATCCCTTCTTTCCCCATAGGTATCCATAGATGTAGGAGGACCACGAGATCCTCATATGCCAAAGTGGGTTACATTGATGACACAACACAAACGTGGTTATGGCCCAATTGTTTGATTTACTACTAATTTTTTTGGATGGTTGGAACATTAGATCATTATGATTGAGGAATTTCCATATGAAAGTATGGATTAAGCCCCTGATCCAGATATCCCTATTCCTTTGGAATACAATGGGGTGACCTAGGTAAAAATTTCACATTTTGGTTGTTTTGTATTTTGTATTTTTTAATTTTTTTTGGTGTCCAAAACTAGCTATTCAAAATAATATACATATTTGGGCCCAGTGGGAGCAATTGGACTACGCCGATTTGAGAGATGCGGTGAGTAGCCAACAACTCCCATAGTACAGAACCTCGATGCAGCAAAGGATTTGTCTAAGCTGAAACACAACCTAGAGAGGTTGACCCTAGATATCCCAGAAGTTGGGATCAATGATTTTCCTCTTTGTTATCAGTGGCATACCATGGGTTCCTAGACTAATTAGTCACTTTCTACGATGAGTAGCTCGCTTTATATTTTGCTACCATGATCATCATATCTAGTTGTTAGTCATAGGGCTAGATTTTGTTTTTCGATGTATCAGCCTGTTCGGATAATAAATGCCACATGGCCTGATGTCTTGAGTGACAATTTATATAGCCACACTTTTTATAGACATTTTAACTAATGATAACTACTAATTTTATCTTATTTTATCTTGTACAATATACGGATGAGTATTGTTTTTCTTTCTTACAGATGTTAAAAATGTCATTTTAACATAAAATTAGCCAATGCACCAGTTTGTTGAAAAATGCAAAAGGAAAATACTAATTTAATTTTGTGTTTGAATTAAATTAGGAATTAAATTGTAATTCTAATTCTGATAGCAACTTGTAATAGTTAACTAAATTAATTTGACTTTGTTGGCTTAGTAAATTCGAGTTGGGAGTCTATCTAGTGTCATGTAGAGTGGTTCCTAAATTTTAGGGTCCCCGGTTGGGTTCTTATGAGTTGTAACTATTTAATTTAGTTTAATTGATTTAAATTCAGTTAAACTAGTTCCAACTAATGGAGGAATTAGTGGGAAATCCAGTAGTGGGGTATAACTGATCGAGATCTATTTAGCTACCAGAATTATCCAAGAATTATCAAAGATCCTTTACTTCTTTGATGTTGTTAGAATTGTATTTAAAAGAGCATAAGGAACCACATGTGCATGCTTAAACAAGAGTAAACATAACAATGATAAGCAAATCAAGAACACGATACATTTGTTAATAGAGTTGACCCAGTGTAGGTTACATTTTGGTGTGTTATAATTGAACCATTATTTTTGTTATGTTTAGTTTTGGTGGGTTGGTTGTGGAACCACCCGGATGGTGGTTCGGCCACACTGGACCAGGCGGGTTCAAATCCCATTGATTCCGACATACACGAATTTTTGGAATATGACCATTAGGTTGCATTTGGGGTGGTAGATGTTGTGGCCTACCACCCCGTCTTTTAATATATTAATATAACAATCTGCTAGGTGGCAGGGGTCATGGCCCGCCCCCTATTTTCATTTATTTTTTAATATATAATTGATGTTTTTCAATTTTGCAGAAAATAAGAGATATTGGGAAAATTAAGTAGGAAACAATCTTTCCCACCTAGTGTTTGGATTCCATGCGCCATGTCTTGGTTAATTTGTAGGATCATTAAACCTACCACTTCTCCAACTTTGACCAAAAATTTGACCAACTCTATCTTCTTCATACAAACTCGTATTTGAGCTTTGTTTGCACCATTAGAATCAGAGTGGCAAACACTTCAATTTTGTCCTAGTTAGAGAGAAATATGACAACTTAGAATTTTGAGCTATTATAAGCCCTCTTTGACCTTTGAGTGTATCTAGAGCCACCTGGATCAGTAACTAGCACTACTCAACCAGTAAAATAAATATTCACTTGTAATTAACTGATGCATGTTGGATTAGAGAAATACCCAATCAATATTAGAGTTTAGGGACAATATATTATGAGTTGTAAAATCATCTAAATTAAATCGATGGTGCATGCAATCAGAGGGAGGCATATTAATGGATTGCAAAATTATGGATGAGGAATTTTCCAATTAAATATGGGTTAATTCGCTAGGAAACTTTACAAGGAAATTGGAGCTTGGAAGGCAACATAATTAGATAAGTATTGCCTTGAGCTTGTCTATGAAGCTATGAGATGGATTTTGATAGTGCAAATTTTGCTCGAGCTTGAGAAAAGCATTGTAATCATCTCAAAATTTATGATTAATGAAATATATAAATAGTAGAGGTTTTTAGATGTGCCTTTCCCCATACAATTATAATGTTATCTATGATTGAAATTATTCCTTTTTTTACTTCATGATTTCATCAATCAATTATTATTTTCGCAGATGAGTAGAGTAGATTCAAGCCAACTATTTTAGAATATTACAATCTGTAGTTTGAATCTACAAGAAAATTATACATAGTTTATGTTTTTAAATGTCTTGCAATGTGTTGATATTAGGTGTAATCAAACTATCTCTCCAAGAGATGAACCCACAAAAACATTCTTGGCATTGTAGAACTTTTGAATGAATAGACACTATTTAAATGTAATATTATGAGTTCAAAATCTAACCTAATGAACAATCAACAAATACTTAATGAAATGGAGTTCTATAATAGCTAAATAACTACACTATATTTTGCGATGTTATTCGTTGTTCAACCAAGGCATATTCCATGAAGAGAAACTAACTCATTAGTGGGTGAATAAATAACCCAATTGGCAGGATAAATTCTGAGTACTATGACTAGTGCCATTGGTAAAGCTAATGTAATTTTGAGGGAGAGTTAACATTTGAAAATCAATTGTAACACAAGATAAGTGGGAGAAGTAGCATAAAATCATAAAAAGATGCTAAAATTTCCACAGACAAAATATTATACAACAATGTATAAATTCTTCATAGTGTGAATTAAGCATAGTATTTCTTTAGCTAAAGACCATTGTTGAGCTTTCCTAAATTAATGTCTTCATAATCAACTAGCTCATAATCTAATTTTTCTAGTACATGTTTTATAATATAAGAACCATGCCACATGGGCTCAAATTTACTAGAATCTAATTTATCGTGCTCTTGATCATAAAATGGGACTAGGTCACCTTCTGAATATGAGAGAAGATTTACATTTTGATCAAAATGTTCCTTAACTCATTTCTTATGAGTCTCACTAGCTAATGTAGCATCATAGTGAGTCTCATAAAACATTCCTCCTTTGCAAAATTGGTTGGCAACAATTCGATTTCCATTTTTAATGATGGTATTTCACATTTAATAGGCATGACTACTTCCATACTATAAATCAGATAGAAGGCAGTAAAACCATTTGAAGTTTTTGATAAGGTACAATATGCCCACAAGGCTGTCAAAAAGCATCAGATTCTAATTTCATTTATGGACTCCAACAATTTGTTTAATCATGGCAGTCAAAACCTTGTTTAGGTATTCTACTTGGTCATTTTCCTTTGGGTAATATGGAGTAGAACTATCATGATGGAAGCCTAGCTTCGCAGTAAGTTTAGTCATCATAAAATTTTGAAAATAGCTACCATGGTCTGTGATTTTGGCTTGTGGGACAATGAACCTAGTAATCACATGATTGAATATGACAATAGTTTTCATTTCACCATCATCCTTATATGTTGGCATTGCCTTGACCCATTTCATAATATGATCCACTACTAGGACAATCTACCCATGCCCCCAGACCAATTGAGGGTTACATGTAAGGAAATCGATGGCCCATTTTGAAATAGGACCAACAACAATGATTGGGTGAAGAGGAGTGGGAGGTGCATGCATTTTGTGATTGTAGATTTGGAAATTGTGGCATTTTTGGGCTACAGTTATACAATCTTTGGACATCAAAGGCAAGAAATAACTAGTGTGAAAAATATTTTGGACAATGGAAAACCCTGACATATGACCACCACAAGCTCCATAATGGTAGTAATTCAATACTTTTTCAGCATCATCGTGAATCAAACATTTTATGAAGATGAAATCAACACCACAATGATAAATTGTATCACCAACAATAGTGTATTGTTGGGATTTCTACCGAATATGATGAAGGTCGATTCGATTCAAGTCTGGGTTTGAAGATACATGATAATATATCCATATCAAGGGTATAAAGTACTGATAAGAAAGAGGGATTCATTTGGAAGAGAATCCTCTACCATGGTTTTTGGGAAAGTCACATAACGACTCGGAAAACACCAATGACTTCTTGGACTTAAATTTTATGAAGCATAAATCAAATTCTTACAGGACAACTATCCATTTAGAATATTTCCCCCTAGAAAGTGACTCGTAATAATGTAAACCATAGGGTTGCAATCTAAAATCACTGTTGTTTTATGTAAGAGAATGTAGTGACAAAATCTTTGGACAAATTGAATGGATGCCGAGGCCAATTTCTCCACATGTAATATTTTATCTCAGATTTTGTAAGGTTTCTACTCAAATAATATATCACATTCTCATTGTTCAATTAATCTTCTTGAACTAAAACCATTCTCATAGTGATGTCTTATGCAGCTAAATACAAAAATTCATCTCGACAATAATTGGGAGGATGGAACAACGGTGTATGAGTCAATGCATGTTTGAGTCTATCAAAAACGTTTTGAGCAACTTCATCACATGTAAATGAGATTCCAATTTTCAACAGTAGAGTAAAACCTTTAGTTAGCTCAACGTATTTCAGGATGAATCGACGTAATGTTATTTCTTTCCCTTGCAAAATTTGGAGTTGGTGCAAGTTGGAAGGAGGAGGAAAATTGAAAATAAACTCTACCTTAAGTTCTTGACACGAATGCCTTCCTTTGATATGAAAAATCCTAGTAATCAACTAGATTGTACACAAAAAACACATTTGTGAGGATTCAAGCATATATTGTAGTGTCAAAACGTGGTAAACATAAGTTTCAAATGTGTTGCATTATTTTCTCGTTTTAGTGAATGAGTTGGTAAATCATCGAAATAGGGTTATACTATATGCTTAATATCATGAAATGCTTAAGAAATGACCTATTGAAAGATTGGGTTAGAATTATTTAATAAAAATAGGAGTTTCTGATAACAAAATTCCCCCATGAACATATGAATGTGGTTTTATGTTGATCAACATGGAGTTCGTTGATTTGGTTGTATCTGGAAAATCCATCCATCAAAGAAAATATTTTGTTACTAGCACAATCATCAATGATTTGGTCGATATAGGGGGTAGGATAGTTGTCTTTGGGACAAGCCCTATCAATATCCCTATAATATACACATACTCTTATGGTCCCTTGCTTTTTTTTAACACGAACAATATTGGAAACCCAATAAGTCAAGGGAAATAGGATAGATAAAACTTTCTTTAAGCATGAATTCAACCATAGCTTTGACAAAAATAGCCTTTCATGGATGTAATGGATGTAATATTTGTCTGAAAGGTTTAGCATACAGGTAAGTCTTAATGTCATCAAAAAAATTACTAGAGTCAATTCCTAGAATTTCCACATAAGACCAAGAAAAAATGTCTCTAAATAGGGCTTTGTACATTTGAATTTCTTCAAGTGAGCACGAAGCAACTATGTGAATATTCTCAATAATTCCTGATTTGACTGAGATATTAATTCCAATAATTGTAGATATATTCCCTAAATTATTTTCATGCTCATATTGAAGAACTGACATAGGCCATTCAGGATTATCTATGATCTTAGGTGAAAATATGGTAGAAAAAGCATTCTCAATTTTATCAATGTTAGGAAGAAATTATGAACGATGATGATAATCATCTCATGACATTCCATCCAAATTTATAATATGCATAATGATTTCATCAATTGGAAACATATTGTACAAAGGATGAACAAATGAAAATGATTCTAACCAAGGTAATCGAGAATAATGATCAGTGAACACATTCACCCGATCAATTTCAGAATGTGGTGGATCGGAAAAATTTTGAATTTCCTAATAAGCCAATTCAAGTGGGATTAAAGGCATCTCATATCCATATGAGATCAATTCAAATTATAAAAGCACAATCCAAGGATCAGAAGATTCCATCATGCTTGATGAGTGGGAAACATTAGAAGGAAAATTCATTGGAGGGAATGCAAAATTTCCCATTTGTGATGAATCCTTAAGTAGACCAGCACCAATATCCTCATAGGGAGTAATAATTTCCCCATGAAAGGTACTCTACTAGTAGATGTAGGGTCAGAAATATAGTAAGACAACTAGTCTACTTTTACTATTCTCCCTTGATGGGGAAATAATATCATGTCACAAAGCGATGAGTTCATGGCGATGTAGCATAGGTACAACCCCAATTGAGTAAAATGTTTTAATCAAGCTAGGAATAAACAACTTCAACTTCGATTGCAACTATCTTACCTTCTAAGTCTATAATTAGATCATTTAGGATCCCGTAAGGATGAAAACATGTTCTATCAAAGGCTTTCAGTGCGGTAGGAGATTGATTTATAGTTGGAGAACCTAAATCTTTCCAACAGGCAATAGGCATGATACACATAGAAGCTCCTTCATCAATAACTGTGTGAAATACTTGTTTGGTTTTGACAAAAAGTGGTATTTGGAATGGAAACTGATGTGGGAGTATAGATATATGAATTTCAAGATCAAAGATGATAAGATTAGAATGTTGAGGATTACTTTCTCCAATAGCTGACAAAAGTAACTTTGTTTGTGTAGAACATGATTGCAGCACTTCAAGAGCTGACATCATTGAATGAGATATCACCAGGTATTCAACAATGATTTAGTTCTGAGTAGCCCTACCATGTGGGTTTAAAGCTGATTTTCGAACAACACCTTTGGGAGGTGGTTGAATCATCATGCCAGTGTTTTGTTTTTCAATCTGTAACGGTTGAGAAGGATGAGGAATTGAAGCAGAAGGTTGACTAGATGGACTAACATGATTTCCATTTACTGCAGGACCCTTAGATCCATAATATTTTTATCTTATTGCTATCATAACTTGTTACGAAGACATCATCATGATATCCACCGATAAGGAAGAAGAACATGGATTATGTGAAACCATTTTACTACCTTGAGTAGGAAAAGGATCCTTCAAAAAAGTAGGATTTGGAGAACCTTTTATGAATTTAGTAACTTCTACCTGATGTGGACATTCCTTTGTATAACGATCTTCATTACAGATTAGGAAAGGATAACTAGGTTTATTTTTCTCATGAGTATGTTAATTTTTAGTTCATTTCTCATTCTGAGAAGCATTCTATTTTGTTTCACATTTCCCCTTCTTTTTAGCTCTTGATGGTTGTTTCTTCCTAGTAGAAGATTGTACGACATTAATTTTAGAAGTAATTTATGGATAAATGCTTTCACTGGGTGAATATTGTATAGCCAAAGTCTGAGTTCTTTTAGAATTCTTTTTTTTACCACTAGACTCATGGATGAAAAAACCAATTACACCATCAACCATGTTAGTGTTGGCATTATTACACAGGTGTTGTCCTTCATGGCAACTCACTCAGATGATAGATCATAGTGTAGTAGATCAGTAGTAAATAATTAATGATCAAAGAGAGGTATACACAGGTTCACCTTGACAAAGAAGCATATACACATGGGTAAACAGGCCAAAAGGAGCGTATAATGCACACACGCAGTTTCATAGAAGGAAAGACGCGTACATGTTGGAAAACTAAGTTTTGGTCCAAGATATTTGGTCCATAGTATTTTGATCCATGGTATTGGTCCAAGATATCTGGTTCGAGGTATTGACCCCAGGTATTTGGTCCAAGGTATTGATCCTAAGTGGTTTTGGTCCATGGTATTGAGAAAGGCCTAAAGCTATATAAGGAGGAGAAGATCATTAGGCTAGTGTACTCAAGTATTGAATATCTGATGAAGAGCAAGATTTAGTGTATAGGTTATTGGGTTATGGTGCATAGCTAGATCTAAACTAAGGATGAACCTTAGTGCTTGATGAAGGATAAGATCTAATGATGGGTCAAGATCTTAAGGCTTGAAGTGAAGTATCTTTATGTGGTTTGATCATTTATTTGAATAACTGCCACATGTTGTAGTCTGTAAATATGATGATTTGGGTATAACTGAAGTCTAGAATTATTATAATGTCTAAATAATCATTTGCAGATCTATATGCAAGTTCACTTTAGAAAAGGCACATATACACGCTGGTTTTACATATCAAAACAACGTATACATCTTATGTTTGATTTGCAAATTTGTACGTAGGTTTGCCTTGAGAAAATAGCATATGCACGCAGGTTCAACACATGGAAGTAGCACATATCTTATAAAATATGTTTTAGCTACTTTTGTTTGTTATTGTAGTGTTCTGGGTTCTAGCTTGGGTTTTGGTTACTGTATTTTAGTTACAACATTCTGAAAGATCAGATTGAAGGATTGTCAAAGTGATTGATTGATTCAGTTGTGGTTGGTGCAAAGGAGATCGGTTGATGTAGATATATTTGATGATTGAATGATGTTATTGATGGATCCATTCTAAAAATTTATGAAACTTGGTCCCTGGAAGAAAAGAGAAGGTTGTAACCTTCTGTAGGTCGGCACCTACGTACTAGTAAACATATAAGCTAGTACAAGAGCTAGGGGGTTGTAGCTCCCTTCCAGGAGAAGCTGGAGAACAAGAGAAGGTAGTAGCCTTCTGAAGGTAGAACCTTGCGTACTGGTATAAGTCTATGTTAGAGCCTAGATTTACCTTAGGCTGAAAAGGTAAGATTCTAGGTCCACATCAAACCACGCTCAGCCTGGAAGCTAGCCCTACTAGGTCAGGAAAGGGCTCTCTCCGGGTCAATATCAACTAATTATGCTCACTAAAGGCTTGAGATGACTGATTTGATTACTGATCTCAGCCTAGGTATAGATGTAAAAGAGTTTGTTTAATAAAATGATGTTTTTGTGGGCTCTAAAGGAAAGGCAGATTTTGGGTGCAGGGAATGAGGCATAGTCTTGCAGGGATTTCAATGGGGCAAGGTAGGCAACTGTATTTGGCACTATAAATCAAATAAGGTGGATGGATCAGACAAAGGAGGAGTTGAAGAGGGTAAGGGAAGCCATGGATCCTGTCCAAACAGTAGAAAACATTAAAAAACTAAAGCAAACTTCAAGTAGAGCACTGCACTTCTCAATGTATTCTACTTAGACTCTTGTTTGTTTAGCTGAGAAGAAATAAAGAGAAATGATACATATAACACATGAGTAAATTCACAAAGACATAAGAAAGCACTGTACCAAAACAAATGCCACAGGGATCCCAAAGATTGCTGCAAATCTTGGTCTCAATTCCTTAGCCAAAATACTGATGTGAGTGTACAATGAAGCTCTAGGCTTTCTCAAGAGTCCAACCATGCTAATGACTGAAAAATAAATAATATAGACAAACCATAGCTCATCCTAGCCTCTAGGGGTCGAGCTCAAATGTTTAGGAGTTGTTCCAACTAATTGTAAACTAAGAACTAGAAATTAGGCAGTGGAACAGCTTGCCTCTATAAACAAGGGAACTGATTCATTCAGTTTCAAACAAATTTTTGACTAATGAATCTACCTCCATAAGTGAAAATTTGACATATTTACATCATGATCCATTAATTTACATGAAATTACATCACAAATTTGACATTAGGAAAGTGAAAAAGTCAAACTGGCCAAAGCTGGGCGAAAAACAGAACAATACTTGGTCAAGCTGGCAATTTTTCCTCTATGCGCCATGCCTGATTCTCTATGCGTAGTGCCTGTTTGGACCCACTTTTTGAGGCCTTCCCAATGTCCAAATTATCTCCAAGTCTACTTGTTGGAAAGGCCTACCTGTCTACTATCCAACCCAAGTGGAATTTGTCAATTTGGCCTCCACTTGCCCCTCCAAAATTCAGTTCCACCAACACTGCTTCCTGTGTGTCAAAATAGGGGCAGTAAGGTCATTTTTTGAGTATTTTTTACCTTTTTGAGGGCTCAAAACCTGCCGAAATTTCTTGGCCATTGGTAAGAAAGCATAATTTTTCATGGCAAATCCAAAGATGCTGAGTTTTCATGATTTAGAGGCTCCTATCAAAAGCGAGCGCCACGTGGCGCGACGCATTGGGTAGAAAACTCCACTTTTTCTAAAAAATTTCTAGTTTTGCACTCTCTCTTAGTATTTCCTACAGTCCTACACCTATTATTCATGCATCCAGTTGACCTAACTGCACTTTTTCTATGTTTAAGGTGCAGACACAGAGTGCACTGTGCAACTATCTAGGTGTGTTGCGCCTTTTTTCAGAAGACTTTTGGAGGATTTCCTAGTGTTCAAATTGGGCATATGATATCTTGTTGGAAAGATTATTTAGTCTAATTTCTAACCCAACTATAATTTTCAGATTTGGAGTTCAGTTTCCCTGTAAAAGGTCAAATCTCCCAAGACTAGTCAAAATGTGCCAAATGAGGCTGTCCAAAGGCAGAGTGCTGTTGCAGTCAATTTTTGAAGGTCTTTCTCAACACCAAATTGAGCTCAAGGTAGCTCATTGGAAACATCGTTGTGTCTAGCTATCATTTGACCTATCAAGCAAGTCATTTGGCCAACCAAGATAGAAGAAAGCTTTATTTTCCCAGGGTCACTTCAGAGGTGTATCAATTCTCCCGAGGCAACTGTATTGTTGACATTTCTCTGAAACCATGACACCTGCATAAAAAGTGGAGGAATTTTCTCTTCCTTGGCCTATTTTGGATAAAATCCTCTCTAATTTTTCCCAAATTCATCTTTTATTGCTCAGAAACATCATTGGAGTAAAACCTATCCCGATGTGGATTTTTCGAAATGAAGTGAAATGAAGGGGATAAATGGTTTTTAAATTCTTGAGAAAATTTTTGGAAGTAGGGAGGGATGTTAAGAAGTAGGGAAAGTGGAATTTCAAATATTGAGTGAGGGCAAAGGGTCCAAAAGAGCAAAACACAGGCCTAGCGTAGAAAATAGGGTTTGTAGCAAGAAACTAGGGTTTGTGTGAAAATGAGGAATTTGGGGGATCTCAGTGATGGGAAGTGTTTAAAAAGGTACATTAAGGATAGGGGAACATGTATGACCATCAGGATACAATTTTTGGTGATGATTTGACCATCCAAAAGAAATTGCCTTCAAAACCCTAGGAGAGGGAAATGAACTTTACCTAAGCACAACTAAACCATGAACAAGGTGTAAAATGACCCATTGGAACCTGAAATGATGATGAAAACCCTCGGAACGATGGTACACTCAGTTGAATGGTGACATGGACCAACATTTGGACAACTTTGACAGGAGTAAAAGCAAACCCTAGACCTAATGCCTAGTGACCAAATTTTGCTTGAAGTCTCACTGAAATGAGACACCTTAAAATCATTTTGTAAGAGCATGTTTGATCACTGGACAAAGGTTGCAAAGACTGACACTAACATTGGCTCCAATGGGGATAGTAGCTCCTTGGGGGTGCCAAGAACGACAGATATCTGGGAGAGCAGACCAATGCCTTATCCATTGGGCAATGGAGTCAAATACTCAAGTGGAAATGCATCACTAAAAACTGACGACTTGACGACACAAATTGAATCTCACTCAACTAAAAATTGACTCGATACTTAAACACAACTGACAAACTGCAAATGATGCTCAAATTGAAGCTTATTCAATACAACCTACTCTAGTTGTTCCATTCATCACCTGATCAAGTGAAATGAAACAACCAATGCAACCAAGTATTCTGGCTGTTGTTTGAATTCTCTGCAAGTGCTCACTTATGAACAACAAGAGATAACTACTAAAAGGCAACTCCCATGAAAACTTAGAAACGGATCCGTTGAATGATATGGATTCTCTATCTACCTCCAAAAACACTACATAATGATCTTGAAGTTCATGCACACTGGGACTGAGCTCATCCAATGTATTACTTCTCTTCTCCTCATACCATGAATGCAAACTTTGTTTTGAGCTTTGTGATGAGACTCCTGCTGAAAATGACAAAGAAATCGGCTGCCGGATCAAATTTATATCTGCACACATTTCAAGCTCACATGTAGTCAATGGAGAAGGACTTGGACTATAGACATCATCCAACACATCAGCTATTGGATCAGGAAAAACTCAAAAAGACTGTTGCAACCCATTTTCTATTGGTTTCGATGAGATTCCATGATTTCCTACAGGCTACTCATTTGAAGATATACTATGCAATTTACCATTCAAAAACTAAAATGATTCAAAACAAAATGCTACAAAATCATCTTGTATCATTTGATCATGTGTGGCATCTTCCATGTCTTCATCTGCAACATGACAATCAATGACATTCGGGGACTGCAAATCTGGATATGAGAAGTCTTGAACAAGGTTTTCATTGCCGTCAAGATGGTCTGAACCAAGACTTGTTGATAGTTGATTTATGATTGCATGAATGTTGTCTCTGATGAACTGAAATGAAGAAAAACAAAAAGGCAAAGATCCTTCACTTACTTCAAAATTTGTTGCACTTTCCTTGTCATTTCCATAGCTGATATGTGATGGTTGAACATTGTGCTCGAGCTGCTGAAAGTGAACTTCCTCCTTCCACAAACTAGCTAATGATTTGTCTACAAGATTAGCTTCTGTTTGGAGAACATAATCATCATCATATTGTTCAAACTGAGGCAAGTCATCAGTATAAAAGACATCATCAAGCATACATGTCATATCAACATATCTCTCTTCTCCAAGATGATCTATAAAATAATCATTATCAGATCTATGATAACTGGGATAACAAAGAAAATGTTTTGGATCAGCCATTTGTTTTTCTTCGATCAACAAGCGATGGGCTTGAACACTATACTCATTCCCTGTGGTGATCCTGTTAGGTTCCTATACCAATAGGTTTCATCTTTCATGATTGACAGTGGAAGGGCTAAATATGTTCATCATTGCAGGCTGCAAAGGTTCCATATTTAGTGTACATGCTATGAAAATTAAAAAATGAAAAGAGGGTATGCCTAAAAAGAAAAATCAAAAGGCAAGAAGATCAAATGGTCAAGAGAAAAGTGAAAATGAACCCCAAACTAAAGACCAGGAAAGTGTCCAGTCGAAATGCCACTACTATCTTTTGGGCAGTATCATACTTTGCAAAAACTACTGCTACTCATACTTGATGGATGGCCCAATAGTCTAAACTGGACCATGCCATGTTTAAATTGCTTGTGGCAGAATAGAGAATGTTTCCTGTCCAAACAGCTCAAGCTTGGAAGATGACTAGCTAGGTAGAGAAATAAAGGTGCCCAACTGCTTAATCTGGGTCCTTGGAAGAAATAAGGGTACATTTTTAGATAGGAGGGTAGTCAAAAGAAAAAGAGGACAATCAGGGTCTGCTAATTCAAGTGCACCCACATCAAATGAAGAAAAAATGTTAGGATTACTAGGATGGGTAAGTAGTGCAAGGTTGCAAAAATGGAGGGCCATCACCAATTGGCTTATTAAGTGCAAAAACTCATGCCACTCAGGGTATTGGCATCAAAAGCAGAGGGTGGAGGACAAAAACATTGGAAGCATGTCTAATTTCCCCTATTTTCCCCCAAACATCATTCACTAACACCCTCAAGGACCTTGAGATCTGCTCAAGTGTCCAGTTCCACTTCACTTCATGACAAGCTACTGGGTCAAACCATGAAGTTTAATCAAGAAAAGAAGCCACATTTTTTATGTAAAAAATCTTTCTTATCATTTCATTTATCTTCAAATCCTAAGTTTTACTTCTTAGAACTTAGCTTTACCCCTTTACTCACCCCACAAAGCCATATTAACCGTTAATGTACTATTTAGCTCCCTAACTCCCCCCTTTCCCTAATTCTATTAGGATCTATGAAAAATCTCCCAAAAAATATGTATAAATAACCTCCCCCTAGCACTATAGCTATATAACCCTTCCTTGGGAAATATTAACCTATCAGGGGTTAGTATTAGCCCCCCTTTCACCCTAAAACTATGGTTTTGGTAAAAAACTATGGTTTTGGTAAAGAACTATGGTCAAAAGTCAAAAAATCCGAAACCCTGCCCTCATTAACCCCTTTACCCCTTTTATCCACCCAAAATTCATTGATTATAATGTTTTTTAATTGAAACATTTAAAAAATGGGTGCACATTAACCCATAAACCCAAATCCTAATGTTTTTACCCACCCCCGTGCCCAATTTATTTAGAAATATTGAAATATTGCGCGGGTCCCCCTGTTACACTGAAATTTGTCACCATGACTATCTACAGTTAATATGGCTCCATCAATAGTCATATTATCCTCCTTGTCAAGCCTCATACCTCTACTCTTCATGTCAAACTTCAAAAAGAGAGAAAGTCAGTTAAAAACATGTTTATCTCTGGGTACGCAGGTTCTCTCTACCTTGCCTGCGTGTACGCACTCCGAACACACTGTACCTGCGTACTTGTACACTATGTAAGCCAAAGGATGGGTGCGTACCCCTGTAAAGGTCAAAAGGCGCGAGTTTCATCCTTAAAAAGTTACTTGTGGTCAGTTCTAGAGCCTTCTAGAAGAGTGTTTGACGTGTATTGAGCGCCTCCAGATGGTTCATGCACTCCTATGATAGAGGAACTTATCCCATCAAGAGAGGAGCTACCCCATCCAAAAGAGGGAGTATCCCATTGATGTTGGAACTGAATAACTTCCTCTAGAATACTATAAATACAGGCATTGGGCCAAAGGAGGGGAGGTTGAAAGCTGAACATTCTAAAGGGTAAATGCTGCTGGAATTAGGACTTCCATTGTTGACTTGTGAGGAGAGATCACTATCCTTCCTTGTTGCCATAATGGGAGTGGGTGAGCTTGTCAAAGTAGAGGAAATCTCTTGCTGGACCCTGGGAGGAGCTTGCACAACACCAAGGCTCAGGTTGTAATGGTTCCTTTGATTATTTAATACAAATAAGTCCATTCTTCTCAATGATTTGTTAATGAATTATTTCATGTATTCCTTGGTCAATATGATAGATATATTTTGTTTTATAATGAATATTCAGGTGTTATGTAATCGTTTGCTTTGTTAGTGTATGCAGGTCTTAAAGTGAAGGAGGAGCTCATCTGGATCAGCAAGGTTGGACTGATACAACAAGCGTTGGACCTAAGGTAAGATCGGAAAACACTTGATCTCTCATAGAATAATGTGTGTTTAGAGAAGGATTTCTCTTGTTTGGTTTGTTTGTCACTAGAGAGTTTTAGACTCCTAGGGAGGTTAGCTTTGTCCGCAAAAATAACTCTTTCCGCATGACAAATTGGCGACTCCGCTTGGGAATCCATTGATGGGTTTGATTTTTCCTTTGATTGTTACTTTGATCTGAAAAGAGTCTTGTTTCTTTTGCTTTTTGGTTGCTTGACTGTGCTTTTGGGTGGCTTAGCTTAGGGTTAAATTAAAACTTAGTTTTTCTTTGTTTTACAGAAGTACGCACCCTCTGAGTTTGACACAGTGCGTACTTGTGCGCACTGTATCTGTGTACACAGAGCGTGCACGCACCTGGTAAACAGGCTGCATGCGTACCCTGTTAAAACTAAGAAAATTTCCCTTTTTTTATCATTTTATTCTTTTGAATTTTGTTTTTCTTAGTCTTTACTGCCCAAATCCACTGGTTGACTGTCAAAAATCTTCACCTATACTTTTTCCATTAGTGTCGAAAGTTTTAGTGAAATTCCTTCAGATTTTAGCCTTAGGGTTTGGTTTTTATATTGGTCCTGTAGTGACTTTGGGTTTAGAAGTCGCAAAGCCCTAGATATCTCTGGTTTTGTCAGTCTTCTTAGGAGTCGGACCAGTCACAAAATCTACCCTCGTGAGCGACCTACCTTTGTGTTGCCTCTTTGCAAAATTTCAATAAGCTTGTTCATTTAAAGTTGTGAATTTCATTTTACAAAAAGAACAAAAAGAGATGAGTTTTTGTTTTGATTAGTTTGTGATTCTACATAAACTAGTCCTTGGATCGATCATTGCCAAGTAAAACATCCCAAGAATCATCCTAGTAAGCTTTCGCTTCTTAGATTAAGTTATTAAGAATAAGGTTAGATACATTTCCTTTGATTCGCTTTTGAGTGATTTTTCATAGCTTTGCATAGATCTTGAAATTGCTTTGATTAGATTAGTTTTACATGCTTTTTGTTAAATAGGAAAATATCAACGATCTCCTTTGCGACATTTGCTTTAGAGTAACATTTGACGTCTTGAAAGAGAAAGGAATTTTTTCGTGAAGTAGAGAGTGGTCTTGTTTTGTGTGCTTTTGAAAGATAAAGAAAATTGTTTCTTTGATTGTCTTTTGAGAAAGTTGTGTTTATTGAAAAGATTGCATTCTCTCATCTCTCTTAATTAGAACATTCATTGAAAATAAAAGTTATCGAATCATCTTAGGTGCATCTTTTAGAGAATTGGAGTCGAGTCTATACACCATCAAGTTTCATCTCCATCACCTTTGTCTTAAAGAACAACCATTAAAATCAACGCTTAAAGTAAAAATAACTTAGAAATTTTTATTTTTACTAGGGCTCTGAAGGACCAATATAGATCAGGCTAGTGTCTTGGAGTAGGTGAGTAATTAACTCTCCAAGACTACAAAACCAAACAAGTAGCTTATCTTGTGATAGGATAAATCCAGCTGTTGCATTTATACTCTGGGAAAGCTCCTCTTAAAGGAGAAGCACCAGCTCGTGTCCGAACAAGTGAGGGGATCAATCCTACCTCGTTGGGAACGACGCCAGACACGCACGTATTACAAACGGTAAACCTCAGATTATTGTTGAGGAGCCAGGGGATCACTTATCGGTAAACCTTGGATTGAC
>APFE031096006.1:217877-233467 GCA_000404065.3 Pinus taeda
TTGTTATTTTTGTGGCTTTATATTATTATTGTTAGGTCGGTTGGGTTATATTGTGACTCCTTATACTCCTGTATATAGAAAGGAGGTTTTGTCATTTGTATCATCCAAGAATTGTTCATTTATGTAATGTAAAGGAGGTTGCCCCCTGGAAGACACTGAATTCTAAGGCGTTGATCTATCTTTTCTAACTTTCTTGAAGCTGGTTTCATAACAAGACCACCTTCCTTGATACGGCACACGAACATTACGTCTATTGCAAATGCCATTAAGTAGCTTTCCTTAATGGATTGACTCCACATATGTGTCTGCATGTGTCCCACCTGCCAAGAGGCACCTCATCCCAAGTCAAGAGTGGGGTGCAGGGTGGCAAGCGCTTGCCACATTCTCCAATATCTCATGATCTATTGCCCCCATCGAGGTTTTCTATGGAAAATCCTAGAAAATCAAGATGAAGGGATCACATCCCACCAACCAAACTAGTAGAGCCTAATCCCTAGGGAATCGAAGAGAATTGACCTCATGACCTCCCAATCAGCAAAATACTTAGCAATGGGAAGTCGACCAATTAAAATAACTAACAAAACTTATTTTTATATATTTTCATTAAAAAAAATGATTCAAAAATATATTATAAAAGAAAAATCATATTTTAAAAGTCTACTTTCTTAAATTTAATATTTTTAGTCTATTATTCTAAAGAAAATATTAAATTAAAACTATTAAAATGTATATAGCATTATTAATGTAAAAAATTCAAAATCTCCTTTTTTTCGTTGGTATTTTAGGATTAATTTGGTTTTTTTTGTTAAATGCTGTATTTTCTCCTGCATTTTACAAGCTAAACATTAATCATCCCAGACATGAAATCACATCAATTAAAAAAAATTGCATAATATCTTTTCAATAATTCAATTTTCTTTCCAAAGAGCAATGTCATTATATACACTTAGACAAGTGCACCATCTTTTATATATACAGGCTCTGATACCATTACAGGACCTTTCAAACAGATACAATATGCGGAAAATAAAGCTGAGAAGACATAGGCTTTTTGTCCTTTTCTATGCAATGCATTCAGCCCTATCCTCACCATCCCCAGATGGACGTACTGGTAACCAGCTTTGCAGGCTGATTTGAGACTTTTATCATCAAGGAGAGATATAGTCATCATGGAATTTTTCAATGCCTCCTATCATAGCTTGTGTAAAAGTAGTCCATCGATTATCAAATAAAGCTGAGAAGACATAGGCTTTTTGTCCTTTTCTATGCAATGCATTCAGCCCTATCCTCACCATCCCCAGATGGACGTACTGGTAACCAGCTTTGCGGGCTGATTTGAGACTTTTATCATCAAGGAGAGATATAGTCATCATGGAATTTAAAGTTAAGTCGGCTTTGATGGATTTTTCCTTGATTTTGATTTGGCTGAGGGCTCTGAGATTAAAAGAAGATAAATTTCTATATACATCCTGTGGAGAAACTGGGGGAAGTTTCCAATTAACAGAAGGGTCTGTTTCTTCTTTTTCTACTATAGCAGAATTACCCGAAGTAGATTCAGATCTACACAAACTTTCTAAAGCAGATTTTTGTTTCTCTTCATCTTTCATCGTTCTAAAGTGTTTAGAACCAAAAACGGATGCAGAAGATTCAACTGATGAAGTTCTAGGAGTATCCATAGAAGATATTTTAAGAGAAATACCCGGAAAAATCTTGCAGATGAAATCAGTATGTTTTGCGGCTTTCTGATGTAGGAGAAATTGCGGCTTCCTCGACTCAAATTCTACGCCAGACGTCTTCAACACCCTTCAAATGCCAACTGTAGCAACTATGGGCTACAAACGCTATACCCGGCCTCAACAAATTCGCGATCCACTCAAACAATATCTCACAGACAACATCCACTCAAACAAATACATGGCTCTGATACCATTTTACAGGACCTTTCAAACAGATATCAATATGCGAAAAATAAAGATAGATATCACAGAATACAGTGGAGAAATATGAATATTTTATTATAAAACTCAGAGTGTGGAATACAGATTTACAGGCGATCTTCTTCCTCAGATTGACTGTCGTGGCATTTAGTAGATATAAGTTTGCCGAAGCATAACAGATCTACAAGCTACCTGGCCAACTGACAGACTGAGTCTCAAAGATTTTACAGAATAATAGATCAACAGACCATCTAAATATCCGACCACTTTAGGTTCACACCAGTGTCAAGCACTGATGCGCAGGCTTCTCGAATCCCCTAAGAACTTCGAAAACTTCTCGTGTTGCAAGCAGATCAGACTGATCGTCTGCAGATGCAGAGCAGGAGAACTTCTCGACTCAGACTCAAGACTCGACTCGATCGAATGAATCTTACTTCGCAGTTGAGCCTTATTTATAAGCTCGAAGGGAACAAACATTCATGTGATACTATGTACAGACTGATGACTCATGACCCCAGTACTTCAGACAGGCTCACGAGTTATTTTGTACAGACTGATGACTCATGAGGAAAGTACTTGGACAGATCTGGATGCATTACCGAAAGCTAGATTCGAGCATAGGACAATATCGTCCTATGTTATCTCATCCCTACTCTTTAACAGAGAGCCAGAGGCATGTGGGGACCGAATCATAGTACTCACATACTATTTACACAGAGGAGATTCATGAGTGAACCCTCGAAAGACTAAAATGACTTGTCCTATGCTATCTCATCCCTACTCTTTAACAGAGAGCCTAGAGGCATGTGGGGACCGAATCATAGTACTCATATACTATTTACACAGAGGAGATTCATGAGTGAACCCTCGAAAGACTAAAATTACATAAAGGAGGAGATTTGCAAATCTCAAAATGTACAAAGTGGAGATTCCAGGACGAGGGAACCCACGAAAGCTCGTCCGACACCATAGTCAGCCGAAAAGACAACACTCTAATTCATGGTGTAATAATCAATCTGAGGATATGTGTAATGCTGATATTGGTAGTGTTCTACCAGAAAATTATTGAAGTACTGCACCTGGATTTCTTTCTCCGACTCCCATGTCTGAGAATTATTCTGATTAGGCGGCTACATAAAATCAATCGGTTGGTATGGATTTAAAGTGGTGTCAACTTGATTGTGAAAATCTTCATAATTGGTACTAGAGGATATCCTTCTTGCTTTATAGTGATTCGTGGCAAACCACCTTACATGTCCACAACGCCTTATTGCTTGAGAAAAGGCTAGATCACTTATGTCAGCAATATGCTCTACCCTTTTGTATGGAAGTCCATTCATATAGGCCCTTGGTTCACTGAACCCTGGTATTTTAAGTATCTGTAGAGTATATGGTTTTATGAGTAATCCAGAGAGGCCATAGATCCTCCACCATTCAATGAATCAGTCAGGTGTAGGGTCCTCTTGTTCTAAAGCATCAACATGCATACCTTCGAATAAGAAAGAGGCTTGTACAGAATAGAAAAAGTTTGTTGAACAATTTTGAATATTCATTGCAGAGTAGAAGCACTCTCTTTGCCTGTCAGTATCATAATCCTCTCGATGAAGATGATTGCCAAACCTTCTAAGTGTGATATGACAGCTTGTCATCCTGTCATCATCATTATCATCTCTCTCAAGTGTATAGTGGATACTGTCGATATGCTCCAGATATTCTAGGGCTTCCACTGATTCTTGGTTCATCTCATCTTGCATAGTTTCCGTCCATAGATATGGAATACCCTCACGATGCCTGATTTCCTTGATTGGGTACCAATCTCTTTCATGGAAGATCAATGGAGTTTCAAGCATGTAACTTATCCATCCGTTTGGCGTTTCAATTTCAACAGTGCTTTCGCTTCTTCTGATGTAGTTACACTGTAGGCTTAAAATTGAGTGATCAGACAAAAACTCTCTGCTTAGCATATCAACAAAACTGTTTTTGTTACCTGGTATGAATTCAATGTCAAAATTGTATTGACTGAGCTGCATTATCCATCTCACCATTGCAGCATCTTCAAAATCACATTTGCGAATTACAGATTGCAGAGGCTGACAATCTGTCCTTATTATAAGTCTGGTATATATTACAAAATCTCGGAATTTAGCAATTCCCAGACAAACCGCTCTGAGCTCCTTTTTCAGACTTGACCAGTTTAGTTGACCTTTTGCCCAGAGGCCAGAAGCATATTGGCATACTTCTATGCCATTTTTCTTATCAGGAACTTTCTGACATAGGGCTGCTCCCCATCCTTCATAACTTGCATCAGTCATGATGATTTTCTCCCAATCTTCTCTGATTGGAGAAAGAGGTTGAATGCCTTTTACCTTTTCTTTAATTGATTTTACAGCCTCTGTGCATTCTTCATTCCAAGGGATAGGGGCTTTCTGGAGTCTTTTATTTAACAACTTTCTCTCCTGAGCACAATGCTTGATAAACTTTGAAATGTAGTTGAGACTCCCTAGGAATCTCTGCAACTGAGTCTTTTCTCTGATCTCGTCTGGAAAATTATCAACAAAATTCAGACTTCTTTGGATGACAGTATATGAACCATACTGTATGTTGTATCCTAAGAAATCAATCATGGGCTTGAATAATTTCATCTTGGATTCTGATAATACTATTCCCATTTCTTTGACCCTGCAGAGAAAGATTTTCAAATGTTTGATATGGTCAGAAATATTATCAGAATGAATTAGTAAATCATCAATGTACTTTTTCAGGAATCCTTCCATTCCTTCAAAAGTTTCATCCATAATTCTCTGGAACACAGAAGGAGCATTGATTAGGCTGAATGGCATGATATTCCATTCATAATGTCCTTCTGGAACTGAGAAAGTAGTCTTCCACTTGTCTTCTTCTCTTATACCTACTTGCCAAAATCTAGATTTCAAATCAAACTTGGAGAAAATTTTTGATCTGGATATCTGTGCAAGTATCATAGAAGGTTTTGGCAGTGGATAGGCATCATAATATAAAATATCATTCAGGGGTTGATAATTCACAACAAGCCTTGGTTTACCCCTGGCAATCTCAGCATGTTTATTTACATAAAAAGCAAAGCATGCAATTGGACTTTTGCTTTTTCTGATCAATCCTTTTTTTAACAGATCTCTTATTTCGGCTCTGCATAATTTCATTTGTTCTTCATTCATTGCTACTGCTTTGGATCTTCTTAGCTTCCCACTAAAGTCTCTTTTGAGGGGAAGATCCACTTCTTGCTTCTTGATATGCCAAAAGGCATTCGGATCATCTGAGCAGCATTCTTTAAATTTAGCAGTGAGATCTGCTATTTGAGTAGCAAACTTCCCACTATCTAAATTCTCTTCTGTCTTTAATATTTCTTTCTTGGTTTCCATTTTGGCCAACATATTCTGCATTCTGTCAATCCTTTTCAATCTGTTTGGCGAATTAGAATTAATAAATGGAAAAAATATCTCTTTACCTCCCAAGCTAACGAAATATCCATACCTTTCACTGTTTATATCAAGCTTGGCTCCGTGCTTTTCAAAATTCTGGAAGAATGGTGTGCCGAGATACATTGCACAATCCATTCCTGTGACTACTGGAAAAACTAGATGAACACCAACTTTGTCATCTAGAAACACATCAATCTCTGCTTCATGTCTGGTGGTAATCTCACCACTTGCTGTAGTAATCTTTGGACAAGCAGTTGGCCTTCGATGGTTCATGCTTACTACAGTATCACTCACAATGTTGAGTCTAGAACCAGTATCCATGAGAATTTTCCAGTATTCATACTGGTTCCCAACCTTAACTTTCATTCTTATGCAATACATAACATCTTTGTTTATTATATTGCACCCAAAATCTGTTCTGTCTTTTTCTTTTTCTTCTTCTTCTGAACTGTCATGTTGCTTGCTGTGTGTCATAGCTGGATTCATGTGGAAAGTCCAATTTTATGTTTTTCCTGAAACATCAGGATTTTGTGAAGATGATTCTCCTTGGGCTTTCATCAGTCTTATATTCAGATCTTGGTGATTCTCAATACACAGTCTCCTATTTTCTTTTATCGTCTTTCTCAGTTCTTTAATTGCCTGATGAACTGCAGGCAAGGTCTGAGGCAAATCTTCTCCGAAATATTCATTTCGGAATTGGCGAGTCAATGCTTTAACTGAGAATAAAGAGGCAGGTGGTACATATCCCTTATTCAGAGACTTTCTTGAACTGGATGGCTTATTAAAATGATCTGTCAGTAATGATTTGTACATGTCTTTGATTTGAGGATCTGTTGCCGCCATCATCTGCATAAACAAATTCCTGTTTACTTCATCTTCTTCAGATTTCATCATTCTGACTGTGTTACAATTACAGATATCTGGATCACTGCATTCACAGTCTTTGCATTCTATGCAGTGAGGATCTCTGCACCATTCTTCATCTGAAGAGTCATTAGAATAAACATAATTTACATCTTCTTCTGTATCAGAATCAGAAGAAACTAATTCATCACAGCTACTAGGTAAATCAAAGAAATTAATTTTTCCTTTTTTGTTTCTGTATGTTATTTTCTTCTTTTATTTTTCAGTCTTCTTTTCTGGGCAGTTTGGAGCTGTGTGGCCTTTCTTGTTGCAATTATAGCATATGATCTCTTTCTCTTTAGAGAACATTCTTGTATGTTTATAAGGCTTTATTTTGTTGTGTCTTTTCTTCAATTTGTCCTTGGAAAACTGAGAATTCTTTTGCTTAAAATGTTTTTTCTTTCTTCTATGCCCTCCAGAATTGTCTGGTTTTCCAAGGTGCCATTGTTTACATAACTGTTGATAGCCATGTGGCTTTTTGGGATTTGTGGCTGCCCTAGCAATCTTCATTTGGGAACAAAGCTCAACTATGATTGCTTTGACTACTTGCCTAATTATCCCAAATTTATAATCTCCAATCTTACCTGGCAGTTTATTTACAATTGCCGTAGAGACCCATTGAGGAAGAGAAGCAACAAAAATTTCTTTCCATTTGGGTTCTAATATCAGCTCAGGTGACAATGTATGTAATCTATGAAGATATTCATTGAAGTATTCATCAAAGTGTTGCATATTATGCAACTTCATGGCCAATAATGTTACAGTAGTAATATCATTAGTAATATGGGGAAAACCAATGAAATTCACTGTAATGCTATAAATCAGTTTACCAATCATATTATTTATAGGCATACTAGTGACAGGATCCATGTAGGTTGAACCATCTTCATTTAAAACCACTGATTGTTCCCAATGAGGAAGAAGATTTGGTTCTTTAATTGTTTCTGCTTTCAGCCATGAATCTAGAGTACCCTCAAATCCTCCTATAATCCTTCTAGTTGCATTTACCGGGCCAATATCATATGAGAGATATGTTTTGTAACAAACAAGCATGGAATGTAAGACAGACATAACTTCGGCTTCTGTACAATTATCAATATTCCACGAATATGTGGAATTGGCAGACCAATCTTTATGATATTCTGACTTCATTAAATCTCGTCTGTTTAGAGCAGGGTTCCAAGTAGTATCCCATCGGGATCTAGAGGAAGTGGCATGAACTTGTGTTTCGGTATTTTCTTCTGGAATAGAAATACCAAATTGTTCCTTATCTTGGGTAGAGAAATTATCAATACAAGCTTCAAGCTCCTCAACTTCTGGTACTGAATCAATTTTGTGAAGACTTGTATGATCTTTATTTTCTTCTGATTCATCTTGTGGAATTTCTCCAAATAAGAAACTTGGTCTGTATTTTTGTGAACTTTCTTCAGTTTCCTTTTGCTTTGATGAAGTAGGAACTGGGCTGAAAATGCTAGGATTAGCAAACAAAGAATATGGATGTGATGATGTTGGTGGAGGAAAATTTATAGAATTGGGGGCCTTGATAAGACTTTCAACAGAAGAGGTAAGAGAATATGGAAGCGTACTCTTAGGTTCAGAGAAAAGAGTAGCTGTCTTATAGGCATCTGAGTTTGGTTTTTTCTTCAAGGAATTAATTCCTTTGGTTACTTCTGAGACTTGTTTCTTAACCAACTCAAGACTACTAGAAACTTTGATAATTTCTTTTCCATGAGCTATAGATGCTTCATGGATCTTTCTTTCTGTAGATAGGGAGAGTTTATCTAAACTCTGTGCAATTGTCTGGTCATTCTCTGTTAGAGTCTTTACACTTTCATTTAAACAAACAACGTTGTAGTCTTGCTTCTGCAATACTCTTCCCATCATAAGCTTCAATTCAGAACATGCAGTATCAATAGAGTCAAATCTGGTTTTTAGATATTTTTCAAGGCTTGATAATGCCAGAATTGTCCAGTTTGTAGCAGCAATCGAATCCTTTGCTACTATGGATGGATCATCAGGATGGGAGGGAAGAACTCTGTACAATTTCCCATCTTGGTTTCTGATGATAAAATTTTTCCAAGGAGGAAAATCTGTATCAGTTTCATGAATTGAACCATCAAGAAGTTCCCATTTATGCTTGTTGGGAGTTCCTGATCTTATCATGTTTACCTGGAATTGTAAACAGATTTTTCTTATCAGTTCCTCTCCTTGCTGCCTAACTGCTATCAAAGATCTTGGGATACTTGGTTTGGCCATCATATTATGAATCTTTGAATCAAACATAGGGGCTTTAAGAGGAGGAGGAATCATGACAGAATTTTCAAGCATCTTTTCTTCTACAAACTTCTGAGAATCCTTTATTTTCTTCTGTTTGGCCTGATTCCTAAATTGCTTCATTAAGGATTCTTCTATGATGTTTGCAGAGGGATAATACCATTCATAGAATGATATCCACTGGTTATTTGCCTGCATCCATTCTTTCCATTTTTCTACATTCTGCTTATTAAAAGCAGGCCTGTCATTCTTTTCAAGAAGTCTGACTTCTTGCAGATACAAGTGTTCTTTTTCATGAGTAAACATATCCCGATTAAACATCTTCTTCTTCCAAGCATCTTCTAGATCATAAGGGCCAATCCCTTTGAAGATTTTTAAAAATGTTGTGATCTCAGAATCAGAAGGAATTTCAACATGCTTTGGTATTTTGTCAATGGGATTCTTTCTATAGGAAGGAATGGTCAAATCTTTTACATATCCTAGGCCTCTAGTAAAAGAATTGGAAACAGTTTGTACAAGTAGTTCTTCTTGCGGGTTAAAGAATGTAACACGCTTATAGCTCTCTTTGGAGGAATCAGACAAAGGAGTAAATTTTATCATATTGATTCTTTTTGAAGAGTCAACATGAGGTGTTGGAGGCTCAGATGAGAACTGACAAAAGGTTTTTGAACAGTGGGGGTGATCACATACAGAATTGAAAGGCAGAGATGGATTCTGTGGTAAAAACATTCTTTTGATTGAATCAAGAACCAATTGGTCTATTTCAAATTGTGGGGGTGCAACAGATTGTTCAGGATGTAACTGACTGATGGTAGTTGGAATTGCTGAGACAGAAGTAGAGGGTCCTTCTTTGTGGAATGTATTGATTCTGGGGAATCTGGTAGTAACTTTTCCATCTGTCTCTGTGATGATGGACTGTGCAGCTGCAATTGGTTTCTTGGCTGATTTTCCCCAATTAGTTACCCAGTCATCAGGTGGACATAGGTCATTCCTGGAAACATGGACAGGTGCTACTGGATTGCAAGAGGAGTCGTACTGGATCAAGGTAACTCGTCCTTCATCTTTGTCCGGGGAATATAAAACAGCAGGAATCGTTGTGTTATAGAATCTAACACAAGTAATATAAAAAATAGATAAATTTTTTGATTTTCTCTTGAAGTTTTCATACCCAGCGGTCTGAATACCTAAGGTTAGGCATTGTAAGACATTAGGGTCATCAATGGCTACAGAGAAATCTGGGAACACATCATATTGTATTGGTCCTTCAGCAAGGCTTGTTTCAATGCCTCCTATCATAGCTTGTGTAAAAGTAGTCCATCGATTATCAAATAAAGCTGAGAAGACATAGGCTTTTTGTCCTTTTCTATGCAATGCATTCAGCGCCATACTAATTACTCTATTAAATTTAATTATACCAGTGTTAAAGAAAAGAGAAAGGAATTAGTTTATTTTATAGAAATGAATTTTATAAATGTTAATTTTTTTATAAATAAATAATATAAATTAATATATATGACTATGAAATTATATTATTATTTGAAATAAGTAGTATTAATAAAAAAATATTTAATAAAGTAATCTGCTTTATATTTTATCAAATTAATTTAATAATATTTAAATATAAAATATTATATAAAAATATAAAATACTTTACTTATAAATATTATATAGAAATATAAAATACATCCATACTTCATAAAGAGTCAAATGAAAGAAAAGCAATAATGTCGAAAATAAAGTGAATTGCATAAACAATGATGAAATCATGAGTTCCTCTACACAAATAATTCTTTGAAGTCGATATGAAAGGTAAGATCCAATAAAGAAAAAGCATAATGATTTCCTAATAAGAAAATAAATTGCATGCACAATGATGAGTTAATGGTCATGGGTTCCTCTCGAAAATTCCTTCCTTAGAGTCAATATAATAGGAAAAATTCAGTTTGGATTTTATAGCCAATAATGACTTAATTGTTGTGGAGTCTTCCAGAAAATTGGATAAACAATGATGATTTAATGGTCATCAAGTTCTACATTTCTTAAAAGTGAGTCAATATAGTAGGAAAATTCAGTATGAAGTACATAAACAATAATGATTGTATTGTTGTGAAGTCTTTTAGAAAATTGCAATAAATTAGATAAACAATGATGATTTAATGTTTATAGAAGATCAACATGAATTTTCTCGGAAAATATTTCCAAATATTTTCTGGAAATCTGGTTGTCCACTAAAAATTATACTTTTTCTTATGGCTAGTATATCATAATAAAAACTTTATATTGATCAATCTACAAAAAAAGAAATTGATATGGCCTAGCTATCTACGCGATCTGTCTATTTGAGACAGAAGACAACATGCACATATTTCTTAACTGCCCCCACACACAGGACCTTTGGATACAACTGGCTTCACACTTTGGTTTTTCTGTCAAAACACATTCTTCCATTATGGACACTTATGAATGGTGGGGTGCCCAGAAAATCATCTAGCGGCCTATTCCACTTATTGTCTGCTGGTTCATTTGGAAATGGCGAAAGAGAAAGCTTTTTCAAAATATCAAAGAGGACTTCAAGCACATATATGACAAAATTATCCCCTATTATCTCTCTATCCTCCCATATATTCCCCAACAAATCAAAGCTCATGCTGATACAGATGCCTCTCCTCAGCATATTTTCCCGCGGGCACACTTTGATGGAGCTGCAAAAGATGGTCTATACGCTTGCAGAATATTCATTAGCATTGTAAAGGATCAACATTATTCAATCTTCTGGAACGGAGGCCCAGGGACTAGCAAAAAAGCAAAGGTCATGGCTCTACATGGTCTTCTCATCTTCTACTATTTTTTGAATACTGGCCCAATTCAAATCTTTGAGGACTCCAAAATTATCATAGAGCATGTGACCGGAAAACAGTCTATAAAAAACATCAATCTATTTGGATGGTTGCGCAGGATTTCAACATTATGGAAGTCTTCTCACTTCCCTATTTCACATATTAAGCGTTCACAAAATGAGGTGGTGGACGAGCTATCAAAGAAAGGTTTGTAGACACAAAGCGGGGTTTGGCATCTAAGCATTACTATAGAATCCAACATATACTATATTCATCCATTCTCCATGCCGGGTATATAGAAATCTTATCTATCCTGGTATGTTTCATGACCCCGTCTTTTAATCTTCGTCATATGCACAGGTATTATGTTTTTTGGCTCCTTATCTCTCTGCATTAGAATCTAATATCTCTATTAGTCAACATATTAGATCTATCAGTAAATTCCCAGACAATGATTTTGTAGATAAATGGACCCATTATATTTTTCTGGATGGAAATACTGTCTATTTCTACATACTGTATATGAATTTTATTTATAATATAAAAAATATGCGGCTTTTTCTTCCGAAAAAAAACAATGATGATTTAATGGTCATCAAATCTTACATTTCTTAAGAGTTACATTTCTTAAAATTGGATAAACAATGATGACTTAATGGTCATAGTCCTACATTTCTTAAAAGTGAATGTGATCCTCAAATATGTCTTTAAAGTCAATAAATGTACCTTTTTGCTGAAAGTACACATATTATAACAATAGTACACATATAGCCCATATTATAAAAGGGGACACATATCACCGGGAATAATACGGGATAAAATATGGAGTAGGGTTATTACATAATTTAATCAATAATGCAATTTTGAAGATATATACTTAATATTATGAAGTAATGAATAACCATACAACTATAAATGTATATTTGTGAATCAACGAAATGAATCTCCATACAAATAACAATATAAAAGTATATAAATTTTAAAAGTTGATAAATAAAATATATTGGAGTGCAAAAAGCGTTTAGTTGTAATATTATAATTTTTATTTTTATATTTTTAAATTAAATTATATAATAGTATATTATATATATAATATATATATAGTAATATAATTAGTGTGCTATATATATATTTAATTAATGTGCTTTTATTATATTTAAGAATGTTATTAGTAATCAAATGTTATATTAATTATGATTTAGTTGTAATATATTAATTTTATTTTATATTTTTAAAATTAATATTTATATATATATATATATATATATATTATATATAATATTAGCTGTCTATATATATTTAATTATGTGCTTTATTATAATTTAAGAATGTATATAGTAATCAAAAATGTTATATATATTATGATTAATAAAGATTGAGATAGTTAAAAATATATTTATAAAAATAATAACATTTTTTGAAAGTATTTTTTAATTATCATACTAATCGATATCGTGTTAAAAATTAAACCTAAATAAAATAGCTAAAAAATAAATTAAACCCAAATAAATAAAAATGTAAAACCGATCTCCCAACTATTCAAATTATCACCCCTCAACTAAATATACACGCATTAATAAAAATAACTTTATTTGACTTATTCATTATGTTAGGTTTCTATACCAATAGGTTTCATTTTTTATGATTGACAGTGGAAGGGCTAAATATGTTCATCATTGCAGGCTGCAAAGGTTCCATATTTTGTGTACATGCTATGAAAATTAAAAAATGAAAAGAGGGTATGCCTTAAAAGAAAAATCAAAAGGCAAGAAGATCAAATGGTCAAGAGAAAAGTGAAAATGAACCCCAAACTAAAGACCAGGAAAGTGGCCAGTCAAAATGCCACTACTATTGTTTGGGCAGTATCATACTCTGCAAAAACTACTGCTACTCATACTTGATGGATGGCCCAATAGTCTAAACTGGACCATGCCATGTTTAAATTGCTTGTTGCAGAATAGAGAATGTTTCCTGTCCAAACAGCTCAAGCTTGGCAGATGACTAGCTAGGTAGAGAAATAAAGGTTCCCAACTGCTTAATCTGGGTCCTTGGAAGAAATAAGGGTACATTTTTAGATAGGAGGGCAGTCAAAAGAAAAAGAGGACAATCAGGGTCTGCTAATTCAAGTGCACCCACTTCAAATGAAGAAAAAATTTTAGGATTACTAGGATGGGTAAGTAGTGCAAGGTTGCAGAAATGGAGGGCCATCACCAATTGGCTTATTAAGTGCAAAAACTCATGCCACTCAGGGTATTGGCATCAAAAGCAGAGTGTGGAGGACAAAAACATTGGAAGCATGTCTAATTTCCCCTATTTTCCCCCCAACATCATTCACTAACACCCCCAAGGACCTTGAGATCTGCTCAAGTGTCCAGTTCCACTTCACTTCATGACAAGCTACTGGGTCAAACCATGAAGTTTAATCAAGAAAAGAAGCCACATTTTTTGTGTAAAAAATCTTTCTTATCATTTCATTTATCTTCAAATCCTAAGTTTTACTTCTTAGAACTTAGCTTTACCCCTTCACTCACCCCACAAAGCCATATTAACCGTTAATGTACTATTTAGCTCCCTAACTCCCCCCTTTCCCTAATTCTCTTAGGATCTATGAAAAATCTCCCAAAAAATATGTATAAATAACCTCCCCCTAGCACTATAGATATATAACCCTTCCTTGGGAAATATTAACCTATCAGGGGTTAGTATTAGCCCCCCTTTCACCCTAAAACTATGGTTTTGGTAAAAAACTATGGTCAAAAGTCAAGAAATCCGAAACCCTGCCCTCATTAACCCCTTTACCCCTTTTATCCACCCAAAATTCATTGATTATAATGTTTTTTAATTGAAACATTTAAAAAATGGGCGCGCATTGACCCATAAACCCAAATCCTAATGTTTTTACCCACCCCACACCCAATTTATTTAAAAATATTAAAATATTGCGTGGGTCCCCCTCCGTTAATGGTCGTCACATCGGGTTCACTACCCACCGCCCGATCACCAACCCCGCCCATCCAATGGTGCGCGGTCATTTCTAGATCAAAGGTGCCCGACCTTTTGCATCCGGGGGATTGGCGGTATTCCCGCCGTACCCCCGCCATGCGTCGGCCTCCAGCGGTGTTCGGAGCCCTCCCCCTCAATACCGCTTACCACCCTTAGGCCCTCCGGGAAACCACTTACCGCCCCGTCCCCCGCGCGACATCACACCCCCTTCAGTGTGACGTCACCCCGCCTATTCCGCCACCATGCCTCCACATTGCCTGTCCGCCTATCTACCCTGCCACCGTGTGACTGCCACCTGGGCACCCACGTCAGTTGCCATGTCACCCTGCCGTACCCAGGCTCATGATGACGTCAGCATGACATCATCACCAAAAAGGCGCCAAAGGGCCAAAAATGCATAAAAAAATGCGAATTAGCCGTTATTCTTCATTCCTATTCATTGTTTCCGGAGCTCTTCTACATGCGAAAACGATGTTCAACGGTCGAAATCCAAATTTCACCCGCCAAAGCTACTGTCGCCCTCATCGTCGACCCAAGCACCTGCAACTAGTCCATGTTCGACGCCTCCTACACCATAAAAACCAGGTATTTACTGCAGGCGACCCTCTTTACCCCCATTTCTCCTTTGTTCTCCTAATTTCCTACAAAATAACTCTGCTAAAAGCTCCCCACTGATAAATTGTCCACTGAAATTACTTAAGAAGCTGGTTAAACCCTTGCGCGACAAAACTCTGGAAGAAACCCGCGCCCCTCTGCAAAATTTACCATAAAAACAATTGAAGGAGCCAAGCTACCGGCTAAAAATGAATATAGTAGTTCCCTCATTCCTGTTATAAGAAATTCCCTAGAAACAACCAGCTAATTAGCTCAAACACACTTTGGTTCTTCAAAATAGAGTGCCCCACAGTTCATTAAAGCTGTAAGAGCCTCCTTACACTGTCAAGCTACTCACTGCCAAACAGAAGTTAGCAAGCATTCCTCAGCCTTTGTGTCAAACCTGAAAATCCAGTAAAACATCCAGTTAAAACCAGACATGGCCACTCCATCTGCACTGGATGTAGCTCCTGTGAATCCACCTAGTAAAGAACTGGAAGCTATGCCACTGGTGGACAGTGATTTCCTCATTACAGACTTTGTGGCAGAGAGGAATCACTTACAGACCTTCTGCCAGCTAAGGA